>CM059445.1:17743325-17973325 GCA_030390025.1 Squalus acanthias
CATGTGATGATATCTGCAGTAACTCAGCAAGCCAGAGTTGGCAGCCCGGCCGCAGACACAAGGTGATTTTGGTATTTTTACCTCTGGAAGCACAATACCACCGGCAGTTGCAAACCGCCACTTCCTGTTGGAGCCGCCATTTTTTTCTGGTCTATAGACGCCAGCAATTGGTTTTCACCATTGGTGAAGGGTCAACAACAACTTGTGTTTATTTTGCACCTTTAACGTATTAAAACGTCACCAGGGTGCTTCGCAGGAGCGTTATAAGATTTTAAAACTTTGACACCGAGCCACATAAGGAGAAATTAGGGACGGATGACCAAAAGATTGGTCAAAGAGGTAGGTTATAAGGTGCGTCTTAAAGGAGGAAAGGCGGAGAGGTTTAGGGAGGGAATTCCAGAGCTTAGGGCCCAGGCAGCTGAAGGCACGGCCACCAATGGTGGAGCGATTGGAATCGGAGGACATGCAAGAGGCCAGAGTTGGAGGAGCGCAGAGATCTCGGAGGGTTGTAGGGGCTGGAGGAGGTTACAGAGATGGTGGGGGGGGGGGGGGGGGGGGGGCGGGCGAGGCCACGGAGGGATTTGAACACGAGGCGTTGGCCAGTTAGCCCTGGGACTCAGCCCTGTGACAATCTGGTCAGTAGCAGACACTGTGCCATCTGACTAGAAGCAACCAGTGATCCTTGCTCTTTCACGACCACCGGACGTCTCAAAGCTCTTTCCAGCCAATGAAGTACTTTTGGAGTGCTAAACACATCACTGTTGTAATGTGGGAATGATGTGATGTCCAAAATTGTTGCAGCACTCAGTGTCTGGACTCACACAGGAATGACCATTTGGGTGAAGGACCAAGGCCGCGATTTTGCCGGCACTCAGAGGGCGGGTTTGGAGGCGGATCAGAGGTTAAATCGATTTGATTGACGGCGGGTTCCGATCTTGCCGTCAACCTGCCTCCAAACAGCTTTCCCAAGTGTCGGATCCCCAATTTGCGGCGGTAAGCGAATTAATGGCAATTACCTGCCTATTAACAGCTGCTTGTCAGTAATTTTCAGCCTGTTTTTGGATTTTGCCGCTTCTCGTTCAGGTTTCCCGAAGTCCGGACACCACGCCAGGTAAGTGTGGCGTGTTGTGAGTCTGCTGTAATGTTTGTGAAAAGATGACAGCTGCAGAAGTGGTGTGAAGGATGCAATGTTGCACATGGTGAGTTTCAGAGCAAAGAAAATGTTGGTTACTGCATTTTTAAAACATTTACAGATTTCTTTAGCTTACAAGTTTTTTAATCCATTTGTATGTCCAGTGCCACCTCATTGGGAGAACCTCTCTCACCAGTGACAGATCGCTTCTGTCACCTCACCTGCAGCTGCCATCTATTCCAGCCTATGGAAGGAGTCACTGGAGAGCCTGGGTGCAAGAGGTCACCTTTGTGCAGTGATTGTCAGTGTTTTCAGCACCTCAATGCTGTCAAAATAAAATTGTGCGTGGTCCCTTTAAGGAAACCGGCAGATGACACATCATCAAATGACGTCATCAGACCCGCTTCCTGTTAATTGGCCGGCAAGCCTGCAGGGCGGGCTTAACAAGGCCAAATAAGGGAATATCACGTCTGTGGAGCGGAGGCAGCTGGGGGCGGGACTGGAACCCGGAAACCAGCTGACCCACCCCCATCCCGTGACCGATGACAAAATCGCGGCCCAAGGGTCTGCCAATAGCCGTGGATCTGTATTCAAATACAAGTCCCTGATTTAGGAGGAGATAATTGAGAGTTTATCTCCTTTTAATGCAGCCATTTATTTGGAATTTATAGATAAGCTGACTTAATTAATCAGAGCTGGGTGGTTTTGCTCCAAGTGCATCTGTTGGGATATTCTTGTGCCTGTAAAACTTTACAATCTTCTAAATGGGAAAAAATAAAATTAAGTGCCTTTGAAAAAAGGATTTGTCTCCTTAACATGGAGACTAACTCCTACAGATCAGTTGCAGCAAAGCTCCTCTCCCTCTCTCTCCCACCACTCCCAGCCCAGGTAAAGAATAAGGTGGGCATGTCAAACCTCAGCTGGCCAATTGTTGTAAGTCACTGCTCTGTAGATCCCTGCACATTTACTTTAGGGAGCGATACTCAGCTCAGGACATGGTCGCTTTAGACCGCGGGAACTTTCATCCGTTTCTAATAAAGCAGCATTAACGAGGAAGAGAATAAAACATTTACAGCAAGCAACCTTACATTCAGCAACTAGTTCCAAAGCAGTTAGTTGCCAACACAAAGAATACTCAGCTAATTCACCATTTATGTTAAAACATCTGGAATATCCGAGTTTGCTGCTCAACCGATTTCACAAACCAGCTGTTTAATTGAACTCGGCTTTGCATCCCTCCGACTTTAGCAGCACATTTTCTCAAGTGCATGGGAGGGAACTAAGGCAGCAACATAGACGTAGAGAAGATGTTTCCACTTGCGGACGAGACCAGAACTAGGGGCTATAAATATAAGATAGTCACTAATAAATCCAATCGGGAATTCAGGAGCGACTTCTTTACTCAGAGAGCGGTGAGAATGTGGAACTCGCTACCACAGGGAGTGGTTGAGGCGAATAGCATAGATGCATTTAAGGGGAAGCTGGATAAACACATGAGGGAGAAAGGAATAGAAGGACATGCTGATAGAGGTGAGATGAAGTAGGGTGGGGAGCAGGCTCGTGTGGAGCATAAACACCGGCACGGACCAGTTGGGCAGAATGGCCTCTTTCTGTGAAGTAAGTACTTTGTAACGCATCCCTGGAATGATGGGAGCATGTTGTGTCGATTGCCTAGCAATAATTTAGTCGTGGGGTTCAAATGAGGGCAAAGCATGAGTAAATTAAGTTTATAGCTTTGGAAGCGTTTAATCACCACTCTTTTTGTGGTGAGGTTTTGGTTTTGGGACAACGCAAGCGGCCCATCAGCACGACTTCCAACACTGATGCACGACGTCACACAAGCAATTCAACAACTGCAGCATCACCACGACTGTAATAGAATCAGGAAATGTCCGGCGGGTGGGCCAGCATCTGCTAAAAGAAAGCCAGGATAAAACTTTGGGTTGGGACTCTTCATCCCACCAGCTTCATTAACCCTCTTTCTCGGCGAGAGGCGGTGCGTTTCCAGCATTCTGCTGTTTTTATTACACACGCAAACTGCAATAAAGTAGCTGGGGAAGAGGATGCCAGAGAGATGGGGAACCGTGTTGGTGATGGGAGCAGCCACTTATTGGAAGCAGAGAAGTTTGCAGCACAGAAGGAGGCCACTCAACCCATCGTGTCTGTGCCAGCTCTCGGCTGGAGCAATCGAAAACTAACCCACCCCGTAGACCCTCTTAAGCTCGACGGTCGGGCAACTACTTAACACAGAGGAGTCTCGTTCTTTATCGGAATTAACCAGACAGCATAGCTCCACCGACAAAGAGTGGCCACGGACCAGCTCCCACGGAGTTGAGAAAGACCGTCAGTCTATCCGTGTCTAGGCGGAGGGAGGTTTCCCGTGTTGGTACAACTGGACCAGAAACAGAGCTTGCCAGACACAAAGACAACAACACCTTGCATTTATATAGCGCCTTTAACGTGGTAAAACGTCCCAAGGCGCATCACAGGAGCGATTATCAGACAACAATTTGGCACCGAGCCACATAAGTAGATATTAGGACAGGTGACCAAAAGCTTGCTCAAAGAGGTAGGTTTTAAGGAGCGTCTTAAAAGAGGAAAGGTTTAGGGAGGGAATTCCAGAGCTTAGAGACTGGGCAGCTGGAGGCACGGCCACCAATGGAGGGGCGAAGGCTACATCACTCAGCATTTGGAAGGTAAGACAGGTTAATATTTTGTTCTGCTGAAGGGTCCCGCATGAAACATGAACAAATCTTTTCCCCTTCCTAGTCACTGATGGGATTGCTGGGAATTTCCAGCATTTGCAACTTCTGTCCTCTTTCGATTCCCGCAGATTAAATCAAGAGTTATTCGCAGAGGATTCTATGCCAGGTGGGTCTTAAGTTTAAAGAGCATCGATAATACAATTGTGCCGGATGGCTCTCCCAGACTGCATTTATAGAATCATACAGCATAGAAGGAGGCCATTCGGCCCATCGAGTCGGTGCCGGCTCTCTGTAGAGCAATCCAGTCAGTCCCATTCCCCCGCAAGTTTATTTCCCTCAAGTGCCTATCCAGCCTCCCCTTGAAAACATTGAGTGTCTCCGCTTCCACCACTTCCGTCGGCAGCGAGTTCCAGGTCCTCACCACTCGCTGTGTAAAAAAGGTTTTCCTCACATCCCCCCTGTATCTCTTGCCCAAAACCTTAAATCTGTGTCCCCTAGTCCTTGTACCATCAACTAGCGGGAACAGCCTTTCCCCGTCTAGCCTATCCAAACCCGTCATAATCTTGTACACCTCTATCAAATCACCCCTCAACCTCCTTTGCTGTAATGAAAAGAGCTCTCCAATTAGTCCCATTCTCTTGCTCCTTCCCCATAGCCCTTGCAAATTTCGGTATTTAACAGGATAGGGATGCGTGTGCAGTTACTGCACCTTTCATCACAGCACCAGACTGTGAAATCATTGTGTTGTGCACCAAACAGCAATTTGGTTTGTCGACGATTAAAGCGTCGTAACAACACACAGCAAACTCCTCGAGCCCTGAAAATAATCTCAACTTTACCGAGGGTGGGGGGGGGGGGAGGTGAAGAGAGGGAGAGGAAAGAGTAAAAAGCAACGCCCGCTCTACAAAGAATATGAAAGGGTAAACACTGCCTCCCTTAACGTGCGAGGTAAAAATAGCTTCTGGGTTCTGGAAAAAAAAACATATTTATTTAAAAAAAAACACAATTGCGATAGGAAATAGTTCATTTAATAGTGCATGAAACTCAAGACAATTTAATCAGAGCACAAACATGAGACATCCTGCCTACCCAGTCTACTGGTCCCAAACCAAAGACATTCTCCATCCACCCCCCCCCCCCCCACCCTTCCACCCCACCAAGTCTTCTAACTTCTTTCCCCTATTATACTGCTAACTACCATTAGTGCAAACATTTTAAGGACCACCACCCCTAGCTGTACACCCAACTATGACAGAAGGTAACGGAGCAATGTGGCGGCTTGTGGAAGCCAAGAGTTTCGCATCAAGTGCCTCGAGAACTAGAGAGAACGACACAGGTTTGTCGCAGCTCACGGCCGCCCTGCATCGGATGAAAAGGCAAAATGGAGCTATAAAGTGCTGAGGTAGTCCTTCACTCCCACTCAGTGCCTCTAGCAGCTGTTTGTAGCCGACTGCAAAAGTAGCAGAAAATATACAGGTCAGTCAACATCTGAAAGAGAAAGTTGCAAACACTTTCTGTCATGCAGTATCTGTGGGTTTCCCTTATTAAGTTTTGCGAATATATGCACAGCATATTAGTACTGTGTGAGCTTACTCTCAGTTAAGGTTAGACATATTAGCCATGATCTAATTGAGTGATGGAACAGACTCAAGGGGCTGAATGGCCTCCTCCTGTTCCTACTAGTAAGCAAGTATCAGCTTGGCTCAGTCAGTGGATCGTGCGTTCAATCAAGCCCCTCTCCAGGGCTTCAGCACATAACATGCGCTGTACCAAGGGAGTGCTGCTTTGCCAGAGGTGCTGTGTTTCAGCGGCGATGTTAAAACGCGGTCCTGTCCACTGGTTTAGGTGGGCTTAAAAGAGATCCCATGACACTACTCGAGGAACAGCGAGCTCTCCCAGAGTCCTGGCCAACATTTATCCTTCAACCAACGTCATCAAAACACATTAACCGATCGCTTAGCTCATTCGCCATTTGTGGGATCTTTCTGTGCGCAAATTGGTTGCCCAGTTTGCCGACATTACAATAGTGACTGTACTGCAAGTGATTCATTGCTGGGACCACCCGCGGATACGAAAGGCGTTATAGAAATACAACCATTCCCTAGAGTTGTGTGGGTAGAGAAGAAAAATCAAATATCTGGAAACTGGCACAATACTCTCAATCCTGAGAATGTGCCTTCTCCAGTCTCCAAGCAATGAGGCGTGCAGATTTAAAGGATATTAGCAGAGGACAAATTGCACCTCTCCACTCTGAAGTAGTTGGCAGAGAGAGAGCAAGACAGTGTCAAATGATGGCTCGGCCAAAAAAACAAACAAATCAGCAGGATGACTGAGCAAAAAGAACTACATGTACATGAGTAGCAAGGATTAGGAACTTCCAACAGATCGGCGCTGCTGAAAGTGCCAAATACAGCCCACGATTTGCACCTTTGCAAGAGGTGGCGCGATCAGCTCAGCCCTGAATGAGGGGGGGCTTGGTAAAAGTGCTTCCTACACACTGCGGGTAGTTAGCAGAGTTTGTACTGGAGAAAAGAAACAGGACTAGTGCATCTACCTTGCCATTGCTCATAGCTAGTCAAAGGATACGGTAAAAGTTTGAGAATGGTGTGGTGAGAGAGGGTGGCGAGGTAGTGGCTAAGTGCTTATTGATTGGCCACGGATCAGTAAATGTGGCAATTATGTGCGCTGCAGAGATATAAAGTGTGACGTGCACTAGAAACAAATTAATGTAGAAAAACAAACTACCTACAGTTTTGACAATGGAAACCATTAACTTTGTGCAAAAATCTTATAATTGTGTATATATTTCGGAGAGCAGCACTTTGGGGGGGGGGGGGCAGGGTTAACGGAAGGGCCAAGTGTTCAGTGAAATTCTACCCCATTGAACGAGAAATTAATTCGATAAATTTAACTATTTTCGTGTTTGAGGTTGGGAAACAAACATGATATCGGCGAAGAGGAAAAGTTCTATTTAAGTTTAGAAATGTACGAGTTACCATTACTTGGGGGTGCCCAAGCTGTGCCGAACCCTGGCAATCCAGCCCTCCAAGCCCAGGCAATGCGGTCCTCTTTGTGCTTATCTTTCTTAATCCGCTGATTTGCCCGGTTTGGATTTTGTGGGTCCGGAACTGTACCAGGGATGAGGGACTTCAGTTACGTGGAGAGACTGGAGAAGCTGGGATTGTTCTCCTAAGAGCAGAGAAGGTTCAGGGGAGATTTAATCGCGGCGTTCAAAATCATGAGGGGTTTTGATAGAGTAGATAGAGAGAAACTGTTTCCACTGACAGGAGGGTCGGTAACCAGACACAGATTGAAGATCATTGGCGAAAGAGCCAGAGGGGAGAGGAGGAGAATTTTTTATGCAGCGAGTTGTTGTGATCTGGAATGCGCTGCCTGAAAGGGCAGTGGAAGCAGATTCAATAGTAACTTTCAAAAGGGAATTGGATAAATAATTAAAGGGGGGAAAATTTGCAGGGCAATGGGGAAAGAGACTAATTGGAGAGCTCTTTCAAAGAGCCGGCACAGGCACGATGGGCCGAATGGCCTCCTTCTGTGCTGTATCATTCTATGGAGGTTTGGGAAAGGGCTGTTCTTAGCCCTGTTGTCTTTTCGGAGGATAAATCAGTGGATGAACACCCAAGATCTGTTAATATTAGCAATTGGAGATATATACAAATGAATAGAAACACCAATTCAACCTTTCAATGTGTCCCTCAAGGCCACACAGTAAGCAACAACACAGCTCACAATGGTAAAAAGCTTGGGCCTTGCTGCATCACTTCATGATTTGCGAAAACATGTAAAGATGTGACATTGTAAACTTACTCATTACTTTGAACTCACTATTTAACCATGTAATAGAATGCACCAACATGCTGTTTTTGCCTGTTATCAGCTTTTGTTTTCTAAAAATTTTTAAGAGAAATTAAATCAGTTTGTTACTAGAGGTTAAAAGTGCTACGAAACAGAACACTAACTTAGCAAGAGTTTAATTCACCCACTGTTAAACATTAGCGATATTCCCCTTTAAACTCTCACACCCCAGTAGGTTACTGTTAAATTCAAGGACCCGGAAAAGTAAAGTTTCAACCAGTTCCGCAAAGATGGGAGGAGGCTCGTGTGGAGCATAAACACCGGCATCGAGCGGTTGGGCCGAACGGCCTGTTTCTGTGCTGTACAATTCTATGTAGTTGCACGTTAACTTTGTCACAGTGAACTGTTCAGATCTGGTAGTACTGGCCAGAGTCTAGTTTGAAGATCATTTGTGCCTATCGAACAGGCAAAGAGTTGGTTTAAATGAAACACCGGACACCTAAGATACCAAACATCGGCTAATCCAGCAATAGAAAACAAAGTCTGTAATGTGCCGAGGGATTGAGATGCAGAAACAGGCTAATTAGGCCGAGTGCGAGCATTTCTTCATACTGACACTGACCCCGATACCTGCTAAGGCTAATTGATTGTACATCACCCTTCGATGCACAGCCTCCTAGGCTCTGGTTTCCAGACACCTTTACAGACAGCTCCATCAAATGTCTGGCAAAAGTAGTTTTACGCATTTGCTTTAATGTTAACTTTCTTCATTCTGCTTTTCATCCTTCCCCTTCCAGACAATGCACAAAGATGGTGCGCATTTAATAGAGGCGTTCAAAATCGTGAAGGCTTTTGATAAGAGTAAATAAGGAGAAACTGTTTCCACTGGCTGAAGGGACAGTAACCAGAGGACACAGATTCAAAATAATTGGTAAAAAAACCAGAGGGGAGATGAAGAGAATTTTTTAAGCAGCGAGTTATGATGATCTGGAATGCGCTGCCTGAAAGGGCGGTGGAAGCAGATTCAATAGTAACTTTCAAAAGGGAATTGGATAAATATTTGAAGAGGAGAAATTTGCAGGGCTATGGGGGAAAGAGCAGGGGGAGTGGGACTAATTGGAGAGCTCTTTCAAAGAGCCGGCACAGGCACGATGGGCCGAATGGCCTCCTTCTGTGCTGTAAGATTTGCTGATCCTATTTATTTCTGGCTAATCTTCAACCCAGATACTCTGACTGATTAAAAGGGACAAATTTCCTATCTGTGTCACTATTGAATTTTTCACATTGTAATTTTTTGTTTAAATTACACAGGAGGAAAAAGTTTTGAGATTTATAAAGCATTGTTCATGACCAGATAATTCAGATGTCGAACAGAGCTTTAAGCAGACAAACTGCGAGGGAGGTGGGGAAGAACTGAATTACCACTGGTTCCTTTTTACTGGATTAAATCATGTGGAAAGGCATCATTCCTTTCAGACAGGGAAAGTGCATGGAGCAGACACTGTGCAGATTTTCATTACAAAATATAGCCGTACATGAGCAAAAGTAGGGTCTGCGATCATTAACCTGCAGAAGAAGCTTTCGTTTGGTTAATTCCTTTGCTCCAACCCACTCTACATAATAAATATTCTTTTTCCTGGCCATCGTAAAAGGAACGGCATGTAGTGTATAGTATAGTGTTGTAAATAAGAGGGTTTAGCATACATCTGGTATCTAATTGTAGGGGAATTTTTTTTTAATTCACCATGTCAAGTTGCTTCCAGCAACATTGACAGACCTCCAACATAGCTTTATACACCTTATATCCCACTCCAGAGACTGGAGCACAAAATCCAGGCTGACACTCCCAGTGCAGTACTGAGGGACCGCCACACTGTCGGAGGGGCAGTACTGAGGGAGCGCCGCACTGTTGGAGGTGCCGTCTTTCGGATGAGACGTTAAACCGAGGCCCCGTCTGCCCTCTCAGGTGGATGTAAAAAGATCCCACGGCCATTATTCAAAAGTGATCAGGGGAGTTCTTTGCGGTGTTCTGGGGCCAATATTTATCCCTCAACCAACATCACTAAAACAGATTATCTGGTCATCATCACATTGCTGTTTGTGGGAGCTTGCTGTGCGCAAATTGGCTGCTGCATTTCCTACATTACAACAGTGACCACACTTCAAAACAAAAAGTACTTAATCGGCAGCAAAGCGCTTTGGAAGGTGCTCGAAGGTCACAATGGTTAGAATTGTAATGCTGTGTGCTTTTATTCAGTTCGAGTGGACACAGTATGAACATTTCAGATACCCAGCATCACCCTTCACCGGAAATCCTAGTAACAGCATCTTTAATGAAAAATAAATGAGTGCGCCTCGAGGAGGATGGAAAGTGCTCAGCGCGATCACCAGTAATTAAAAAAAGAAAAAGAAAAAGTCTTGCATTTCGATAGCGCCTTTCACGACCACCGGACGTCCCAAAGCGCTTTACAGCCAATGAAGCACTTTTTGAAGTGGAGTCACTGTAGGAAACGCGGCAGCCAATTTGCACACAACAAGCTCCCACAAACAGCAATGTGATAATGACCCAGATCGTCTGTTTTTAGTGATGTTGGTTGAGAGATAAATATTGGCCGGGACACCCGGGGGAGAACGCCCCCTGCACAGCTTGATGCGGTCGCATGGCATTTGTTAATCTGCTGCTTAAACCAGTGTTAGCTCATTTATTTGACATGTGTCTTATAAAAATAGCGCCGGGTAATTTCCTTCAACAGCGATAGCGTGCATTTATATTCTGCAAGTGAAGCACTTTGAGATGCTTGGGAGACACGGTGAGCCATTAAATAAATGCAATTGTCTTTTTCTTTAAAAGGTCATTTCTTTTCCAAGGGCACAACTTTCCATATCACAGCCTGAAAAGATAGCGATGTTTGGTATCTGAAACTAGAAAATCAATACAACCAAAAACGATTCTAAAGCACCAGTTAAGACCCTATTTTTAAAGTGTTCCGAGTGGAGTGGAGGACCCCCGAGTGTATCGCCATACTGGGGCGTGCAGTGCACCCAATTCTTTTTAAAAACTGCAGCCTAGCAAACATAGACTGAATTCACATCTTCAAAAGGAATGTTTTTGTCCCCCCCCCAACTTAAAATTCCCATAAACGCGCCTGCAAAAATATATTAAAAATAACATCTTTGTATAATTTCGCCACAGGAAAACACTCTCAAAATTGTGGCATACACATTGCAGACACCGTCAGCACACCACAATACGGCACCTGAAAGGTACTTGGGTATTTGCCTCCAAAAAACAGATGGCGTCTACAAACACGTAATTAATGGTCGCTCCATCGGTACAAAATCATCCAGTAATGTTCCTATAAAAAGTAACCCAGCACCCAGAGTCCGAAAATTATTAGCATATTTTCTATATATAAATATTTCTTTAAGTGGCCCTTCCATTGAACTTGTACAGTCTTGGTGATGGTGCCCGGTGATTACCGTCCGGCCTTTGCGTCTCCGATAGCGCCCCAGACATCGAAGACAAACTCGTCAGGGAACGCAAAGTCACCGAGATCCTCGTCAAGCGCCTGCGCAAACTCGTCGGGGTTCCTCCTGTTTTTCCCCAGGTCCACCATGGTAGCAGCTACGTGGGAGAGAAGCGGATAGAGCAAAGTCAGCAGGGGGGCTCAGACATCGAGAGACCCGCGCCACATTGCCACGATCCCCCTACTGCAAAGGCGGCTACTGTAGGCTTCTTCCCCAAACAAATGGGAGGAGAAGAGCGCCTCATAACTCTCCATCAACAACAACTTGGATTTATACAGCGCCTTTAACACAGTAAAACGTCCCAGGGCACTGCACAGGAGCGATTATCAAACAAAATCTGACACAGAGCCACATAAGGAGATATTAGAACAGATGAGGTAGGTTTAAAGGAGAGTCTTAAAGGAGGGTAGCGAGGCGGAGAGGTTTAGGGAGGGAATTCCAGAGCTTAGGGCCCAGGCAGCTGAAGGCACGGCCGCCAATGGTGGAGCGATTAAAATCGGGGATGCGCAAGAGGCCAGAATTGGAGGAGCGCAGAGATCTCGGAGGGTTGTAGGGCTGGAGGAGGTTACAGAGATAGGGAGGGGCTGAGGCCACGGAGGGATTTCATAACAAGGATGAGAATTTTAAAACTGAGGTGTTGCCGGACCGGGAGCCAATGTAGGTCAGCAAGAGTCCGTAGTGAGGGGGAGGGAAAGAGAATGTAAAACCTTTTACAAATCATTGCCATGAACCAACTGCACCAACATGCTAAGCTTCCGAGTCAGCTCAAGTTAAAAAGGAACTAAAATAAATGGGAGTCAATCTCACTGATTACGCATTAGCGGGAAAGGAATGAGAAGGAAGCGAGATATCAGCATACCAGAAACGATAAGATCATGTTCTGTTTTGTGAGCTTTCCCGTAAACAATACCCCCAGGGCTCCTCTGGCAGCTTTTGTAACTAAACACCAATCTTCCCCATTTTGGGGCTCACAAGTTTACTGCTCGATTCACACGGAGGGATTGTAGGAAAGACCGCTCAACTCTCCCTCCGAACTCCAAAAAATAACAGCGTTTGAAACACTCAGTCAATGTTACGGAAGTTTTAGCAGAAGCGACTGCAAACTGAATGAATGGAAGAATTAAGGCTGGGCAACTGGGAGAGAGATTTTTTTGTTTACATGTTAACATAAAATGCAGAATTTTAGCAGACGTTTGGCATCAGGTTTTTTTATACCATCAGGTCAACTTCATTCCCTTGCCCGTAAGTTAATCGCTCCCTGAACCGTGAGCTCATTTTTCCCCAACTGGTTTTTCCCCCCTGAAAAAGAGTAATTTTAGTTAACACCAAATCATTTATCTTTAATGACCATTTTATTTGCTGCCTTGTACTGGGTCACTTCTTTCCTCTTCACCACAAGGCAGCAAGCAGGCATTGAACCCTCGAGCATCATTTGATGGTGTCCAGTAATCAGCTGCTGAGATATGCAAGAGCGCGGCCGGCGAAGACTCGCGCTCATTATCCGTCTCTCCGGCCCAATCCCTCACCTCACACAACCAGGGTGTCTCTTCCAGATCACTGTCCAATGACTCGTCTCAAAGGTACAGGTACAGGGCAGCCCGAGGACAGAATCGGGCTCGAGCGCGCTGATACTTTCCCATCACCCTGGCTGAATTGCCTTGCCGACACCCGCTGCCGGGGCTCGGGTACAACAAATTGGCGAGGTACCGGGAGGAAGCTGGCACCGGTAAAACCGTACAAGAGAACAAGAGAGGGGAGGAGGAGGAAGAGGAAGAGAGGAACAGACAAATTATAGGTCTAGTCCCATAAAAAGTTAATCTTAAATACTGAATCTTCTTTTTGAAGTCCCAAAACCACAGGGGCTACTCTACTGCCCCAGTTTCTTCGAATGGTTTGTAAATCCTATTGCTGTCCATTTGGGATGCAATATCAGAGTCAATGCTGGTGGCAAACCACAAACCCAGCCAAGAAACCCAGAAGGAAACGAACCAAGTTTTCACACGGGTTAATCCCCTCTGCTATTAAAGGGAAATCTTTGCTTTACGAGCGACTAAACGTTGACAGAGGATAGTGTCCAGGAGCAAGAGTCCCGGCCGATTTTCCCTTCCTGTTATCCGCTTGGCTCAGTTGGGAACACTCTTGCCCGAGTCAGGAGGCTGAACGCTCCAAGTACCACCGCAGGACTGGAGCGCACAAGCTACGGTGATGCTCCGTTGAGGTGGCGCCCTTGGAATGAGATGTTAAACTTCCATGTTCCTGTGGTTCAGTTGAGCGTTAAAGATCCCACAGCACCATCAGACGAGGAGCTGGGAGTTCTTCCCGTGTCTTGGCCAGCATTCCTCCCACAACAACCGGGGGATTAGCTGGTCGTTCATCCAACTGCTGGGTTTTTTTTGGGGGGGGGGGGTAGGGAGAGTCTTGCTGTGCACAGATTGGCTGTTGCCTAACAGCCACTGCACTTCACTAAGCGGGGAGTTTTGGGACGCTGATAAGGTACTATATTAATGCAACGTTTCTCCAGCACGGAGACGCCGACTCTAATAAGCTCGCTTTTATAAAAGGAAAAACCTAGTTGTCCCCACCCTGGCACAGATTTGTTGGGATTGTATTAAAAAAGCAGCAGCTACCCTCTCCTTCAAGCCTTGGTGATGAACAGAAGATTAAACACGCTCCAACCACCCTCCTCCAAACAAATATACAACCGCAACGATTTCGGAAAGTTTTTTTTGTTGAAAACTAAAAACCAATTAACAATGAGGTTTCATTCTTGCAGCGCTATTCTTAGAATATTGGTAAATATTTTAATGCAAATTAACGTAGGTTACAAATTCCCCTGGATGTAGATAACGGGGGCCGCAGGGGATGGAAAGAAATGCACAGCACTAATTGTGAAACTAGACGTTAGTCTCTTGTGCTATCTATCAAGCAAAATAGACAAGATCTGTACTCTCAAGTCAAGAAATTCCTTTCCCTGCACACTTGTATTTTTATTCTAGTCCAACAGCATGAATGGCAACAATCTTGATCCTTATATATAGAAAAAGTTACTTGCATTTATATAGCACCTTTAACATAAAATGTCCCAAGGTGCTTCACAGGAGCGTTATCGGACAAAATCTGACATCGAGCCACATAAGGAGATATTAGGACAGGTGACCAAAAGCTTAATCAAAGAGGTCGGTTTTAAGGAGCGTCTTAAAAGGAGGAGAGAGAGGTGGAGAGGTTTAGGGAGGGAATTCCAGAGCTTTGGGCCCAGGCGGCTGAAGGCACGGCCACCAATGGTGGAGCGATTAAAATCGGGGATGCGCAAGAGGCCAGAATTGGAGGAGCTCAGAGATCTCGGGGGGTTGTAGGGCTGGAGGAGGGGACAGTGATAGGGAGGGGCGAGGCCATGGAGGGATTTGAAAACAAGGATGAGAATTTCAAAATCGAGGCGTTGTGGGACCGGGGGTGGGGGGGAAGTGGTCCTTCAGCTGTCCAGTTCTCCCACCTCGTTAAATTACCCTTTGGATTGCAGCAACAGTCCTATTCGATCTGTTATACCTAGTATACCTGCCCATGCAATCTTTATTACAACAACCCAGTAGAAGTCAGAGTCAGACTGCAAAAGACCCATCGCACTAAGTCACGCCAGTACCGATTCCAGGCTGTGAAAACATTTACAGGTGCAGGTTGTGTATGTTCACAGTTTCTGGTTGAGTATGTTAGAGGGCAACTAGGGAAAGGCAAAAACACATAGCTGAAGAATTTCTCTACATTACAGTCACCGTACTCCAAAAGTAATTAACTGTGAGAATCCCGGTTTGACATTTAGATGTGCTGAGGTGTTAAATAAATGTAAGCATATTTTACTGGGGGAGTGGGGGGGGGGGGGGGGAGGGAAATTGGGGAAAGTCATTACTCACCCAGTTCAGTATCCCTGATCCCCATGTAACTTTCCAGCAGGTCATCCACCTTCTCAATGGCCTTCTCTTCAAATGCCGATGGCTGGGATCAAGCAGAGCAGAGCATGCGGTTCAGAGCAAGTCATTCAACAAGCGCAAAGATCAGAAAACAGGGAAGGCCACATTAACAACTCAAATGTATTTCCAATTCAGTGAATGAACTGGTACCGACGCAACTGCTGGCCAACGCTGCAATTACTGGACCCGTAAACGCAAGGAAGTCATGAAGAAAATTTAAAGTTGCCAATTTTCTCCTCACCCATTATTCCGCAGAAGGAATGGAATAAGCGCTAAAAGCCACAACTCCACCTGATCCCCTCAGAGGATACAGATCGATTTGCGATCGCTCTCAGTTTTTCCACCCCTTGTCGCAAGTTATTTTCAGCCATCTATATTATACTTCGGAAATACTGGTTGGCCACAAAAAGCCATCCGCCCATCGTACGGCACAAGATAATGGGCGAGGATGGCCACTCGGCCCATCTTAACTTATCCAGGGCTGCACTGTAGGACGGATGAGGCATTAGACCGAGGACCCGCCTGCCCCCTCTATATAGATTCAAGTCTTTCTCTCTCAGGGGGATGCAAAAGATCCTATGGCACTATTTGAAGAAGAGCAGGGGGAGTTCTCCCTGGTGTCCTGGGCCAATATTTATCCCTCAATCAACATCACTAAAACAGATGATCTGGGTCATTATCACATTGCTGTTTGTGGGAGCTTGCTGTGCGCACATTGGCTGCCGCGTTTCCCACATTACAACAGTGACAACACTTCAAAAAGTACTTCATTGGCTGTGAAGCGCTCTGGGAGGTCCTGTGGTGGTGAAAGGCGCTGGAGAAACGCGAGTCTTTCTTTCCTCTCTCTGTTCTCCTAGTCTTCTTTGCCCTGCTCCCAAAATGCTCATCCTGTTCCAAAATTGCAAAGTAGGAGAGAGATCACCTGCCCCCCGCACCCCCACCCAAATGCTGGAAAACTAAATAAAAACATTAAAAATGCACAACTAGGCACTTACAGGTACCCATGCTAGATCTGAGAGAAGGGTCACACCCGAAGCATTAGCCCATATGCTTCTATCAGATTGTCTGGCTGTATATTTCTACCATTTACGTCTCATTTAGAAATCATACATTTTACAGCCCAGGAGGCCGCCATTCGGCCCATCGAGTCTGCGCCACCTCTTTCGAAGAGCGGTCCAGTTAGTCTCCCTCCCCCTCTCTTTCCCCATATCCCTGCAATTTTTTCCTCCTCCAAGTATTTATCCAACTCCCTTTTGAAGGCTACTATTGAATCTGCCTCCACCACCCTATCAGGCAGTGAATTCCAAACCTAACCACTCGTTGCGTAAAAAGGTTTTTCCTCATGTCGCCTTTGGTTCTTTTGCCAATCACCTTAAATCTGTGCCCTCTGGTTACCGACCCTTCAGCCATTGGAAACAGTTTCTCCTTATTTACTCTGTCTAAACCCTTCATGATTCTAAACGCCACCATCAAATCTCCTCTTAGCCTTAGGAGAACAACCCCAGCTTCTCCAGTCTATCCACGCAAGTGTAATCCCTCTTCCCTGGGACCATTCTAGTAAATCTCTTCTGTACCCTCTCCAAAGCCTTTACATCCTTCCTAAAGTGTGGCGTCCAGAATTGGATCAAATTGATGCAGCAGAGGTCAGCTGTCTGTCGGAGGCCGTTTTCGCAAACAAGCCTCAGCTCGCTAACAAGGAGAAGCGGAGATGCTTCAAGCAGAATTGGCCCAACAAAAATCATCTGAATACAGGAGCCAGGCAAAATGTTCAATTAAAAACCATTGCTTTTTAAATAGAGGGGAAAAATCAATCTAAGATACGTGCGGGAGAAGGGAGAACAGAGGGACATGGTGGCAGAGCGGGGAGAGGCAATTCCAGTGGGAGGAGGCTCATGTGGAGTATAAACACCGGCACAGACCAGTTGATCTGAATGGCCTGTTTCTGTGCTGTAGATTCTATGTAAATCTATGTAATGTACACATTCATTGTACTTACTATTAGGCATTCATTTAATGTAAGTTAACCTGTCAATCAGACTCAATGCTTGTACTTTCCTTTCAGGGCTGCTTGCCCTGGTTAGATAAAGGGAGCAGTCTGCTCAGCGCATCAGACCCAGGCACAGGCTAGACTGTGCTGCATAGGTTAGACACCTTACTGAGCCCTTTGCGTTAGTTAAAAAGCCGAGACTGGCATAATACCTGTGAAGCTGCTGTCTAACTGCACAGTGCCCTCCCCGGACTCGTGCTAGGGTGCACCTCACACATCCAGCGGTCGCTCTCTGCCCTCCCTTCCCCCCTGCCCCCACCGAGTGTGCCGAGACGCCGACACCTCTGTTTTCCCATCGCATCGCCGACCATAGCCCCTTTATTTTAATTGGCTTTACAATTAGAAAAGCTAGGCCCGGGTGCAGTGGCAATTCAGCTGTGGAGAGCATTACACAGCTGAGCCCGACCGTAACCTCACCTGCACAAGCACTTCCTACAGGGAACATAGGAAGAGGAGGAGGCCATTCAGCCCCGCGAGCCTGCTCCACCATTCAATCAGATCATGGTTGATGTGTAACTTAACCCCATTTACCCGCCTTGGTTCCATAACCCTTAATACCCTTGCCTAAAAAAAAATCTATCAATCTCCGTTTTGAAATTTTCAATTGACCCCCCCAGCCTCAACAGCTTTTTGGGGGAGAGTTTTCCAGATTCTCCACCACCCTTTCTGTACGTCGGAACTCAGGCCAAAACTGACTGCAAATCGCTTCCTAAATTCCCGATCGCATTGCGGTTTCGAGTCTGACCCGATCGGCAATTCAGCAACGAAGGGCGTCGCCATGGCCAGGTCGGCCAAATCTGGACTTCAACTCCCCCCTCCCCTTACAACCCTTTGGCCTCAGTTTCCTCTCCCCGGTTCCTTGTAAACTACGACCATATGCAGCTGAGCTTTAGCTGGACTATCTCGGTAGCAAATTGTCAACGAAAGACATCAAGGAGGCATTTAATCCCAATTTCTCTAGATAAACGAACAATTGGCTTCGACGTTCTCATCCCAGAGCCCTGCAGAACAATAAAAACCCGGACTTCAGCACCATTTATTATTTTCCCCAGGCAACTATTTACTTGAGGCTATAATTGTCGCAAGGGGAATGTGATGTGTCCCTGTTCCTCGCTGTTTACTTTCCTCCTTCTATTTATGGGAACCCCCCCCCCCACCACACACACATCCACTCAGAATCGCACTGCTACCAGCTCAATCTGTCTCGGTTCCGTTAGCTGGTGGAGGAGGGCGGACGCACTCGGCCGCTTTAACTCCAGTGGGCGGTTGGCACGCACCGACATCGACAGGGCCTTGTTTCAAACCCGCTTGCTTCCACGTTCAGTTCCTTTTCATAAAAGGGCCACTGAGGGCGCGACATGGTGGCACAGCCGGGTTAACCCACGGGGGCTTTCGCCTCTGGGAACCGAGTTTAAATCCGCAACAGACTGATTAGGACCAAAGTCTCCCGTGTCTCTTCGGTGTAGTAGTCCCCGGTGTGAAATGAGACCAGGCGGCGTAAACCCAGTTCCTAGTGGGCACAGATCCGTGGCAAAATAAATATGCCCAGTCGAACAGTGATCGGTCATCTCACTCAGAAAGGCACCGAATGTCGGAGGTGAGAAACGTGGCGATTTATTTGACATGATCAATAAATGCCACACCCTCCGCAGTACAACATCCATTGATACAGCGCGAGAGGCTTCACTAAAAACACAATATCAATGAAGGGCCTACCTCTTCCTCCACAGTGGCAGTCCCTTTGGCTCGTAGCCGCAGTGTTCCTTTCCCAGTCCCCAGCTGCCCACCAGATGCGGATTTGCCCCCTCTGGAGCGCTGGCTTATCATGTCTGCGAGAGAAAGGCGAAAGCGGGTCAGCATCGGGCGTCGGATCGAACGGCGACTTGGCAGCTGGGGGGGGGGGGGGGGGGGGGGGGAGGAGGCTCGACGGCAACGAGGTCAGGCCAGAAAAACTTTCACACTTCAGAGGAGGATCGCTGGCAACAAAAACTGGAGCAAGCGGGCGGCCACTTACTGTCCAAGCAGGTCTGGTGCTGGCCATTTGGGGATTAGAGACTGCACCGAAAAGCCACCGAGAAAAGGAAGTTTGTGGGGGGGGATGGGGGGGGGGGCAATGATGGTGGGCCAATGTGGGATACATTAGCTGGTTTGTTAAAGGGGAATGCTTCCAGTGAAGATTCTCATACTTAACAACTTGTATTTATACAGCGCCTTTAACGTAGTAAAACGTCCCAAGGCGCCTCACAGGAGCGTTAACGAACAGAGTTTGACAACGAGCCACATCAGGAGATATCAGGACACAATGCCAGTTGCAATAACTGGACCAACTTTCGCTCTCTAGCCCAAGACCAAGTGTAGCTCCGTTGCCAACAATGTTAGGCAGAGGTCAGCCGACTGGTTTGCGTGGATTCAATCGCAATTTTCCCGACATCACGACAGTGACTAACTTTAATAATGATGCGGAGATGCCGGTGTTGGACTGGGGTGGACAAAAGTGAGAAGTCGCACAACACCAGGTTATAGTCCAACAGCTTTATTTGAAATCACAAGCTCTCGGAGCGGCTGCTCCCTCGTCAGGTGAAGTCACCTTCCTCCTTCACCTGACGAAGGAGCAGCGCTCCGAAAGCTTGTGATTTCAAATAAAGCTGTTGGACTATAACCTGGTGTTGTGCGACTTCTCTAACTTTAATAAAGCACTTCATTGGCTGTAAAAGCGCTTTGGGACATCGCAACGGTTGTGAAAGGCGCTGGAGAAAATGCAAGTTCTTTCTCTTTTGGCTTCAATTAAATATGAAGTTTGCCAAACTGAGTCGCTGGCGAGAGCAGAGGTTCAGACATCGGTCATCCAAACTGATTACCCTCCCCTCTCCTTTCTAGGCTGCGTTCAGACACAAGAGCTGGAACAACGGAACCAGCCACTACCGGCCCATCAGTGGTTGGGTGTCGAGCGCAATCCAGCATCTCCCACACCAATTGGCATGCGGTGGCCCTCGCTAAATGGTGCGCCTTGGGCGAGGGCGGGATCGCGGTCGGGCAGGACGTCTTCCACAGTCAAACAGCCTGCTCTCACACGGCTTGGCCGGGGCCAGAGACATGCCGTGTGGGGAGCGGCAGATGAGACAACGGCACTCACCTCCCCATAGCTCAGCTATCCTTAGGGACTTCAAGGGTGCATACAGACCAGAGGGGCAGAGCCCAGCCTCTCCAGTTTGTCACACCATACAGTGATACTTCAGTGCGTGACCTCGCCACGTTTCAGAGTCTCTCCCAGATCTCTGCGCTCCTCCAATTCTGGCCTCTTGCGCATCCCCGATTTCCATCGCTCCACCATTGGCGGCCGTGCTTTCAGCTGCCTGGGCCCTAAGCTCTGGAATTCCCTCCCTAAACCCCTCTCCTCCTTTAAGACGCTCCTTAAAACCGACCTCTTTGACCAAGCTTTTGGTCGCCTGTCCTAATAATCTCCTTCTGTGGCTCGGTGTCAAATTTTGTTTGATAATCGCTCCCTTGAAGCTTCTTGGGACGTTTTACTACATTAAAGGCGCTATATAAATACAAGTTGTTGCTGTTGAAACGAGAGAAATCATAAAGGACTGATTATAAACCAACAAAAATTTACTCAGTTACTTTTGCTAAATGATGGAAGGGCTTTTCAGAGAGCTGTAGTCTCCTCTACTTGTGCTGTACTCCCACCTGCTGGTCAATCTATATAATGCTGCACAGTATTGGCTTCAGAAATAATGTGAGCATTATCACCACATTTTCAAGAACCAAATACACAGGAACTTGCATATTCTGGATGGAGTGAGTGTCGGAGGGAGAAGTCTGTGCGCAGACTCCGGATGGAGTGAGTGTCGGAGGGAGAAGTCTGTGCGCAGACTCCGGATGGAGTGTCGGAGGGAGAAGTCTGTGCGCAGACTCCGGATGGAGTGGGTGTCGGAGGGAGAAGTCTGTGCGCAGACTCCGGATGGAGTGAGTGTCGGAGGGAGAAGTCTGTGCGCAGACTCCGGATGGAGTGTCGGAGGGAGAAGTCTGTGCACAGACTCCGGATGGAGTGGGTGTCGGAGGGAGAAGTCTGTGCGCAGACTCCGGATGGAGTGTCGGAGGGAGAAGTCTGTGCGCAGACTCCGGATGGAATGAGTGTCGGAGGGAGAAGTCTGTGCGCAGAGTCCGGACGGAGTGGGTGTCGGAGGGAGAAGTCTGTGCGCAGACTCCGGATGGAGTGAGTGTCGGAGGGAGAAGTCTGTGCGCAGACTCCGGATGGAGTGTCGGAGGGAGAAGTCTGTGCGCAGACTCCGGATGGAGTGGGTGTCGGAGGGAGAAGTCTGTGCGCAGACTCCGGATGGAGTGAGTGTCGGAGGGAGAAGTCTGTGCGCAGACTCCGGATGGAGTGAGTGTCGGAGGGAGAAGTCTGTGCGCAGACTCCGGATGGAGTGTCGGAGGGAGAAGTCTGTGCGCAGACTCCGGATGGAGTGGGTGTCGGAGGGAGAAGTCTGTGCGCAGACTCCGGATGGAGTGAGTGTCGGAGGGAGAAGTCTGTGCGCAGACTCCGGGTGGAGTGGGTGTCGGAGGGAGAAGTCTGTGCGCAGACTCCGGATGGAGTGAGTGTCGGAGGGAGAAGTCTGTGCGCAGACTCCGGATGGAGTGTCGGAGGGAGAAGTCTGTGCGCAGACTCCGGATGGAGTGAGTGTCGGAGGGAGAAGTCTGTGCGCAGACTCCGGATGGAGTGAGTGTCGGAGGGAGAAGTCTGTGCGCGGACTCCGGATGGAGTGAGTGTCGGAGGGAGAAGTCTGTGCGCAGACTCCGGATGGAGTGAGTGTCGGAGGGAGAAGTCTGTGCGCAGACTCCGGATGGAGTGGGTGTCGGAGGGAGAAGTCTGTGCGCAGACTCCGGATGGAGTGTCGGAGGGAGAAGTCTGTGCGCAGACTCCGGCTGGAGTGAGTGTCGGAGGGAGAAGTCTGTGCGCAGACTCCGGATGGAGTGAGTGTCGGAGGGAGAAGTCTGTGCGCAGACTCCGGGTGGAGTGGGTGTCGGAGGGAGAAGTCTGTGCGCAGACTCCGGGTGGAGTGGGTGTCGGAGGGAGAAGTATGTGCGCGGAGTCCGGATGGAGTGGGTGTCACTGCCTCGCCTTGGTCTGAATTTTGTTAAATTATGAATCTCCGGCGACTGGCACCATTCAGCGTTCGACTTACAAAAAAAATGGTAACTTAGCAAAATAACTATTAATCTCGCAGATGACACGGCATTAACACTTCTCCAGGGAACACTCTCCTCGCTGAGAGTTTGGTAGCTAAAACATTTGCAGCTTTAGGACAGCATCGGAGCAGGGAGCAAACTGCTGCGTCAACTGTCAGGAGTTTTCTGTCTATTGAAATCTCTGGTATCCCCGTGGAACTGAGCAACATAGCTTTTGCAACTGGGGTGGCCTGATCTGAGGGCGACCTCACCGAGGTTGTCGTTTTTACGTATTTTTAAGCACTTGTTGCATTAATTACATACTTAAATATTTTCTGCAATGATAGTAATGTTTATTTTTGAGTGCGTAGCTCACAGTGTCCCTTACAGAGCGGGCCACCAGGAGTGTGCCATTATTTGCAGAGTGTTCCCCACACCAAGACTGAAAACAGTAACAACTTGTATTTATACAGCATCTTTAACGAAGTAAAACGTCCCAGGGCGTTTCACAGGAGCGATTATCAAACAAACTTTGACACCGAGCCACATAAGGAGATATTAGGACAGGTGACCAAAACCTCGGTCAAACAGGTAGGTTTTAAGGAACATCAGAAAGGAGGAGACAGAGGTTTAGGGAGGGAATTCCAGAGCTTAGGGCCGAGGCAGATGAAGGCACGGCCGCCAATGTTAGAGCGATGGATGCGCAAGAGGCCAGAATTGGAGGAGCGCAGAGATCTCGGAGGGTCGTGAGGCTGGAGGAAAACCTCGGAGGTTAGGACGATGAAAAGAAGTCAGGACGGTTTCACACAAAGCGTGATGGAGCTGTGGAATTAATTACCATGAAAAGGTGTTGAAGTGGACAGTGTAATTGGGTTCAAGATAAATAGATACATTTCTAAAGAGAGGAAGGGATTTGATGAGAAAGTGGTTAGATTGGGGTTGATGTATGGAAAAGCAATGGCTTGTTGGGCCAAACAGCCCTTTTCTGTGGCTAAAGATTCTTATGTTTTGATCGGATTGAACCTTGTGTGGCTCAGGATCATAACAAGACAATCTTAAAGAGAGAGAGAGAGAGAGAGAGAGAGAGAGAGAGGAGGCCCTTGAGATCTGTCAGTGCAGAAAGGAGGTTTCTGGATTTAATAGGGAGAGAGAGAGAGAGAGAGAGAGAGGTAAACCACCAACCCAGTACCAGTCTAACTACACAAGAGGATCACTCACTCACTCACCGAAAGCCTTCAGCGGCTCCACGAGGCGCAGCGTGAACAGCTGTCCCTTCACCAAAGCTTTCAGCAGCTTGGCAACCTCGAAGTGGCGGCAGCCGATGACGCTCTGGCCATTGATCGCCTCAATCAGATCCCCAACGTTGATCACCTGCATTCGGTCAATGAGGCTCCCTTCTTTGATTCTCTGGCGATTAAATCACAGTATTTAGGCGGGGGTGGGATCTTCCTGCCCCCTTCGTGTGCTGAAACGTGAGACATCTTACCAGCAGTAAAGTGGCAGGGGAAAGGAGAGCAGAAAATATGGGCAGTATTTTGCACCTCCTGACAGCCTGCTATGGGGGTACTGGTTAAAGCCACAGAGCCACTATAGGGATCAGTGGCAATACAAAGAAAATGGAGTTAAATACAGGTCAGTCAATGTAAAACACTGGGGTACAGTACTGGAGGGAACAGGTCTGTCACTGTATAACACTGGGGTACAGTACTGGTGGGTACAGGTCTGTCACTGTATAACACTGGGGTACAGTACTGGTGGGTACAGGTCTGTCACTGTATAACACTGGAGTACAGTACTGGTGGGTACAGGCCTGTCGCTGTATAACACTGGAGTACAGTACTGGTGGGTACAGGTCTGTCACTGTATCACACTGGGGTACAGTACTGGTGGGTACAGGTCTGTCACTGTATCACACTGGAGTACAGTACTGGTGGGTACAGGCCTGTCGCTGTATAACACTGGAGTACAGTACTGGTGGGTACAGGTCTGTCACTGTATCACACTGGGGTACAGTACTGGTGGGTACAGGTCTGTCACTGTATCACACTGGGGTACAGTACTGGTGGGCACAGGTCTGTCACTGTATAACACTGGGGTACAGTACTGGTGGGGACAGGTCTGTCACTGTATAACACTGCGTTACAGTACTGGTGGGTACAGGTCTGTCACTGTATAACACTGGGGTACAGTACTGGTGGGTACAGGTCTGTCACTGTATAATACTGGGGTACAGTACTGTTGGGTACAGGTCTGTCACTGTATAATACTGGAGTACAGTACTGGTGGGTACAGGTCTGTCACTGTATAACACTGGGGTACAGTACTGGTGGGTACAGCTCTGTCACTGTATAACACTGGGGTACAGTACTGGTGGGTACAGGTCTGTCACTGTATAACACTGGGGTACAGTACTGGTGGGCACAGGTCAGTCAATGTATAACACGGGTACAGTACTGGTGGGTACAGGTCTGTTGCTGTATAACACTGGGGTACAGTACTGGTGGCTACAGGTCTGTCACTGTATAACACGGGTACAGTACAGGTGGGTACAGGTCTGTCACTGTATAACACGGGTACAGTACTGGTGAGTACAGGTCTGTCACTGTATAACACGGGTACAGTACTGGTGGGTACAGGTCTGTCACTGCATAACACTGGGGTACAGTACAGGTGGGTACAGGCCTGTCGCTGTATAACACTGGGGTACAGTACTGGTGGGGACAGGTCTGTCACTGTATAACACTGGGGTACAGTACTGGTGGGGACAGGTCTGTCGCTGTATAACACTGGGGTACAGTACTGGTGGGTACAGGCCTGTCACTGTATCACACTGGGGTACAGTACTGTTGGGTACAGGTCTGTCACTGTATAACACTGGGGTACAGTACTGGTGGGGACAGGTCTGTCGCTGTATACTACTGGTGTACAGTACTGGTGGGTACAGGTCTGGCACTGTATAACACTGGGGTACAGTACTGGTGGGTACAGGTTTGTCACTGTATCACACTGGAGTACAGTACTGGTGGGGACAGGTCTGTCACTGTATAACACTGGGGTACAGTACTGGTGGGGACAGGTCTGTCGCTGTATAACACTGGGGTACAGTACTGGTGGGGACAGGCCTGTCACTGTATAACACTGGGGTACAGTACTGGTGGGGACAGGCCTGTCACTGTATAACACTGGGGTACAGTACTGGTGGGGACAGGTCTGGCACCCTCTAACACTATGGTGAAGTATGGGTGTCCTGCAGGTCCAACCCTGATGGTGGCAGCAATCCAACCTCTTGTAATAACCTCGTTTCACATCCAGCAGCTCCATCGAGTGGCAGAGTGCAGTACCGCCACATAATTTACAACCAGCCTGAAACAGCAGAGATTTGTCCCACCCTGTCCAACTCCACTCGTACACGTCCCCCCGCAGTCATTCCCACCGGTATTCCCAGGAAGCTCAACCGGTGTCTCCCTCCTCTACCCCACCCCCCAAAAAAATCTATTACTTATGTTTAACTCCCAGCAGAAAAAATACACCCCCTTCCCCTCACCCAATCAAAGCTTAGAAAGTACTTCATAAAATAACTATACTTGGGGGATCGACTCCTTAGCCCAGCTATTTCCAACCCTGACTATTTGCTCTTGCAATCCTCCACACCATGAGCTGCATTATCTCAGCCGTTCCACAGACAGAAAACAAGTATATGAATCAGGGATAGTCACTCCCGAGCTGCTCTGGCACAACGAAGAGGATCACAGTGCTGGACGTCATCACGGTCGGCGAGATTACGAGATACATCAAGTCGTGGTAAGGCGATGGGCTTTAAAAAGCCTGTAGATTGTATGTGGAAGGGAAGACTGAGGAAGGTGCAGAGTTCGAGAGTTTTGAGGAGCAGAGGAAGAATGATTTAGCGTGGAGGCAGTGCGAAGAGTCCCCATTTTAATACCGAGCGGGTGCCGGGAGGTAGAACAGCATGTTGGGACGGACTGTTAGAGGCAGCTTCAAACTCTCTCCCCAAAAGGCTGTGGATGCGGAGGATCAATCGAAATTCTCGAGGCCGAGAGCGATAGTTTTATTTTGGTTGGGTGAGGTTATCAAGGGAAATGGAGCAAAGGCAGGTAAATGGAGTTAAGATACAGATCAGCCGTGATCTAACTGAATGGCGGAACAGGCTCGAGGGGCTGAATGGAATACTCCAGTTTCTACACTCAGAGCAGCAATGGCTGAGGTTTAGGAGAGGCCAATCTGCGTCGCCTCCGATTTACTGTAAATATGTCTTGGATGCCATAACTTAGCAACACTGATAGGTGAACCTTAGCCCCCATATAGCCTAAGATAACGAACAGGAAACCATTCTGTAGCTGCTGGACCTACTCTGTGCCTCCCCAAGATTTTCCTTGCACCTTCTGAGAAGCGAGAAGTCGCACAACACCAGGTTATAGTCCAACAGTTTTATTTGAAATCACAAGCTTTCGGAGCAGCTGCTCCTTCGTCAGGTGAAGTAAAGGAATACAAATCGGCAAAGCATATGCCGATTTGTATTTCTTCACTTCACCTGACGAAGGAGCAGCTGCTCCGAAAGCTTGTGATTTCAAATAAAACTGTTGGACTATAACCTGGTGTTGTGCGACTTCTCACTTTTGTCCACCCCAGTCCAACACCGGCATCTCTGCTTCTGAGAAGCAGCAGAGACTCAGAACCCACTACAGGCCTCAAGGACCAAGGCTACATATTCTATTAACTTTTAAATAGGCGATTATTCTTTCCTACTACAGGAGCTAACTAGCTTGACCGCGTCTCTACACAGCTCCGAAACCACACTGAAGCAGCTGAACAGCTCGCTCACGGTTAGCGGAGTCCGTGGATTTGAGTATCTGCCAGCCGAATTCAAAAACGGCGAAAGAGCCACACACAAAAACCAACAAAGCACACGGGACATTTTTGTTTGAATTATGGGGCTTGGCTCCTCCCTCAGTGCAACAGTCGGAGACTAGTAGCGCTTGCGACATTGTATTGAGTTAGGCTGGAGTATCACAGAATGACACAGCACAGAAGGAGGCCATTCGGCCCATCGTGCCTGTGCCGGCTCTTTGAAAGAACTCTCCAATCAGTCCCACTCCCCCCTGCTCTTTCCCCACAGCCCTGCAAATTTCTCCTTTTCAAATATTTATCCAATTCCCTTTTTGAAAGTTACTATTGAATCTGCTTCCACCGCCCTTTCAGGCAGCGCGTTCCAGATCACAACAACTCGCTGAGTAAAACAAAAATTCTCATCTCCCCTCTGGCTTTGTTGCCAATTCTCCTAAATCCATGTCCTCTCAATTGTGACTGAATTATAAGGAAAAAAAATCTTCCCTTGGCTTTTCTTGGGCTGGGATGGGGGATGGTGAATCCTATTCAGACATCTTAACAGCCCCTCAGCACAGGTAGAACAGTTACAGCTTTCTGTGTTACTTTTATTTTTAAACTCTAAAAGGTGGTTGGTTTTGCCTTCACTAACCCTCTCCCAGAAGCACCCGTTGGGCCTGTGAAACCTGCTTGACTGCTCCCTCTACCTCTGGGTGGATCCCGATTATGGGTATTAGTGCTGGGGCATTCACTACTGGTGTCAGCCGTGGCTCAATGGGTTGCACGCTCTCTCGCCTCCGAGTCAGAAGGTTGTGGGTTCAAGTCCCACTCCAGAGGCTTGAGCACAGAATCCAGGCTGACACTCCCAGCGCAGTACTGAGGGAGCGCCGCACTGTCGGAGGGGCAGTGCTGAGGGAGCGCCGCACTGTCAGAGGGGCAATGCTGAGGGAGCGCTGCACTGTCGGAGGGGCAGTACTGAGGGAGCGCTGCACTAACGGAGGGGCAGTACTGAGGGAGCGCTGCACTGTCGGAGGGGCAATGCTGAGGGAGCGCCGCACTGTCGGAGGGGCAGTACTGAGGGAGCGCTGCACTGTCGGAGGGGCAATGCTGAGGGAGCACTGCACTGTCGGAGGGGCAGTACTGAGGGAGCGCTGCACTAACGGAGGGGCAATACTGAGGGAGCGCTGCACTGTCGGAGGGGCAATACTGAGGGAGCGCTGCACTGTCGGAGGGGCAATGCTGAGGGAGCGCCGCACTGTCGGAGGAGCAGTACTGAGGGAGCGCTGCACTGTCGGAGGGGCAGCACTGAGGGAGCGCTGCACTGTCGGAGGGGCAATGCTGAGGGAGCGCCGCACTGTCGGAGGGGCAGTACTGAGGGAGCGCTGCACTGTCGGAGGGGCAATGCTGAGGGAGCACTGCACTGTCGGAGGGGCAGTACTGAGGGAGCGCTGCACTAACGGAGGGGCAATACTGAGGGAGCGCTGCACTGTCGGAGGGGCAATACTGAGGGAGCGCTGCACTGTCGGAGGGGCAATGCTGAGGGAGCGCCGCACTGTCGGAGGAGCAGTACTGAGGGAGCGCTGCACTGTCGGAGGGGCAGCACTGAGGGAGCGCTGCACTGTCGGAGGCGCAGTACTGAGGGAGCGCTGCACTGTCGGAGGGGCAATGCTGAGTGAGCGCTGCACTGTCGGAGGGGCAATGCTGAGGGAGCGTTGCACTGTCGGAGGGGCAATGCTGAGTGAGCGTTGCACTGTCGGAGGGGCAATGCTGAGTGAGCGCTGCACTGTCGGAGGGGCAATGCTGAGGGAGCACCGCACTGTCGGAGGGGCAGTACTGAGGGAGCGCCGCACTGTCGGAGGGGCAGTACTGAGGGAGCGCTGCACTAACAGAGGGGCAGTGCTGAGGGAGCGTTGCACTGTCGGAGGTGATGTTAAAATTAAAGGCAGAATAAAATTGTGTATTACACGGTAGAACAATCCTGTACTTATAAAAGAGCATGTCACCGACTTACTGTGAGCGTAACCTAGTTATCCACCTCAATTAATGCTGTACAATGGACACTTTTACACTATACAGTCAAAGCCAAATGTCCAAAATCATCTCACACACAACTTTCATACACACGTCTCATTTGATCGCTCTGGGCTGGGTTCCAATGTGAGACCTTAAGAGACGAGAGGACAGTGTACTAACCCCACTACTTCACTCAAAGACGTCCGCTTCCCTCCCTCCAAGACCTACCTTTATAAATGCATAGCCTGCGCCATTGTCAGTGATGGTCAGTCCCAAAGCATCTTCCGACTTGTAGATCTCCACTTCTTTCTTCTGCCCTTTGATGTGAGCAAAGATGAAATCTTCGAGGCCAATCTGCCCGCCCAGCAGTTTGTCCATGTCCACTTTGTGGGTGTTCAGAGTGCAGAACATGATCTGCAGAGTAACACGGGAACACAGGCAGGGTTAGGCTGGTTCACATCGAACAAATGCTTGTGCAAGATATTGTCAACTCTACTCTCACACTTCTCCACAGCTGGGGGAAAACATTCATCAAAAAAAAAGGAAATTAATATTAGGCACTACAGGCCAGGGAAGGACTCCTCCTATCCTGGGGTTGCATCAGGTTGGAGGTTTTGGGTTGAATTGTACTGCACAGAATCGCATAGAATCTACAGCACAGAAACAGGCCATTCGGCCCAACTGGTCCGTGCCGGTGTTTATGCTCCACACGAGCCTCCTCTCGCCCCTCTTCATCTCACCCCATCAGCATAACCTTCTATTCCTTTCTCCCTCATGTGTTTATCGAGCTTCCTCTTAAATGCATCTATGCTATTCGCCTCAACTATTCCCTGTGATAGCGAGTTCAACATTCTCACCACTCTCTGGGTAAAGAAGTTTCTCCTGAATTCCTTATTGAATTTATTGGTGACTGTCTTATATTTATGGCCCCTAGTTTTAGTCTCTCCCCCAAGTGGAAATATCTTCTCTACATCTGTGATATCGTGGGACACAGCAAATATATATATATACACAACAGCACAACATGGCTTCCGGTAAGAACTGTACTGCACATGGCTTTATTATTATATACATCAGTAGTCCACCAGGTGGCTCTATTACAACATCTACCCTATCGAACCCTTTCAGAATCTTAAAGAATACTTGAACTAACTAGCTCATTTTTACTACAGGCTTTTAATAAACAACTAATTTCATCTGGCACTCCAGAATCCCTCCCCCCCCATCTTCAAATTGAAAAATTAAACTTCAAAAGTAACTTTAGTACAAAGTGATAGGATAAAACTCCCACGTCAACCTGCAATACCAGACTGAGTTGATAGGCAAAGAAAGAGCGCGCCATCATAGGTAGCTTTAATATAATCGGGATCGCCCAAAGCCTTTCACCGCCAATTAATTCATTTTTGAAGTGTATTCACTGTAGCGCAGGCAGATGTCACGTCCAATTTTGTGCACAGCCAATTGTTGTGCCGGAATTGGCTGAGGGATACATTGACCGGGACACAGGGAGAACTCCCCTGCTCTTCTTTGATTGGTGCCATGGGATCTTTTACATCCACCCGAGAGAGCAGACGGGGCTTTGGTTTAACGTCTCATCCGAAAGACGGTGCAGCACTCTCTCCGTACTGCACCGAAGTTCAGCCGAGATGATGCGCTTAAATTCAGGAGAGGGGAAATCGAGCCAAACTTACAGCCACAGCACGAGACCCGAGGTCACAACCAGCCGGCCATCTGAATGTGGGAGACACAAACTGTGCAACTCACTGCCGACTTTGCGGTTTGAGGCGATCAAACAACATTAATTTGTTTCAATACATCGCCAACGCTTGCAGGGATTATAAGGCTGCTTTTATGCTGTTCTTTTCATTTGGATTCCAGCGTATTTGGCAGGGGGAGAACCTTAAATTAAAAGCTAGGCCTTTCAGGGGTGATGTCAGGAAGCACTTCTTCACACAAAGGGTGGTGGGAATCTGGAACTCTCTCCCCCAAAAAGCTGCTGAGGCTGTGGGGGGGGGGGGTCAACTGAAAATGTCAAAACTGAGATCGATAGATTTCTGTTAGGCAAGGGTATTAAGGGTAAACGGAGTTAAGATACAGATCAGCCATGATCTGACTGAATGGCGGAACAGGCTCGAGGGGCAGAATGGCCTCCTCCTGCTCCTATGTATTATGAACCTTTCCTATTAATTCCGGGGCTGGCCGGCTTTGAACTAAGAGCCAGCTGCCACACTAGAACAAAACAAGTTCAGCAGCCGCGGAGACGGGAGTGGTCTCGTCCACGATGAGCTTCTGGAATCCCAAATTAAATGATAAGAACAGCTTAAAACGTCTGATCCTGATCCTCTGGGATGGAGCATGAAAAACACACGGTTCTTGACCCACCTTCGTCCGGCTTCCTGTAAAACACGCACGCAACTGCAGTAGGTGGGGCTGGATTTCTATTTCAAAAAGGCCTCCAGACAATTTTTACACGCAGTTCCTGGAAACGCTAACTGCTGAAATTCTAATGTTCAGAGTGCCGGTGTCACAGAATCGCCCCCGCCCCTAGTAACAGAGCCACATCTCTGGTGCGAGTCGCCCCTGGAAACCAACTCTCCCTCCTCAAAAGAAATAAAGTCGTCCCCCGAAATAAAGGCTTACTTTACGAGAGCGCGCTCTAAAATAAAACTTATTCGGTGGCAGAACACTCCCAATTTCCCCTTGTTTCTGGACTTCCCCCCACCAGAGGAAATAGTTTCTCTCTATTTACTCTAACAAATCTGTTTATCATTTTAAACACCTCAATTAGATCACCCCTCAACTTTCTAGACTCAAGGGATAGAAGCCACAACCTGCCCTCATTCAATGCCAACCCAAACTCCGATTCAGCATGGGATCACTGATGGGGCACCCACACCATTTCCCCCTGCCTAGTCCAGCAGTTCGGAGCCCATTGTAGCAGCCCCACCACTATTGTTGCCAAGATTCACGACTCCAGGGCAGACCAAGGACACTAGCAATTGCTGGGTTCAATGGGCTCTAATCTGGGGACCGACTCCACTGCAATTCATTGCTGTTTGTGCATTTCTTTCCGCCTGTCCCTCAGGAATGAAAACTCCCATGCTGCTTCCCTGAAAGACATGCAGTGCCACACAGTACAGCAGCTGCACACCAGAATACGCAGCAACCTTGCGAACTGCCCCACTGAATAAACACACTGCGCTATCTCACTCGGCAAACAGAAATCAACTTGTAAAAAGTCAAAGGCCACTACAAGCAAGATACGCAATGGAAGTCCCTGTGGAAAAATTCATCAGTAAGTCAGGCCAGACCTGCAGAATCCTGGTCGTCTTCAGACTTCTCCGTAATAACATTTCATAGCTAAATAATAAACAAACAGAGCACAACATTCCCCCTACAACCCTCCGCGATCTCTGCGCTCCTCCAATTCTGGCCTCCTGCGCACCGCACCCTCCGATTTCCATCGCTCCACCATTGGCGGCCGTGCCTTCAGCTGCCTGGGCCCTAAGCTCTGGAATTCCCTCCCTAAACCTCTCTCCGCCTCTCTCTCCTCCTTTAAGATGCTCCTTAAAACCTCTCTCTTTGATCAAGCTGTCCTAATGTGGCTCGGTGTCAAATTTTGTTTAATAACGCTCCCATGAAGCACCTTGGGATGTTTTACTATGTTAAAGTCCCCATATAAATGCAAGTTGTTGTAAAGAAGGTAAGATAGAGCACTACATTTTTTTTATTCGTTCCGGGATGAGGGCGTTGCTGGCAAGGCCAGCATTTATTACCCATCCCTAATTGCCCTCGAAAAGGTGGTGGTGAGCCGCCTTCTTGAACCGCTGCAGTCCGTGTGGTGAAGGTGCTCCCACAGTGCTGTTAGGGAGGGAGTTCCAGGATTTTGACCCAATGACGATGAAGGAACGGCCGATATATTTCCAAGTCAGGATGGTGTGTGACTTGGAGGGGAACTTGGAGGTGGTGGTGTTCCCATGCGCCTGCTGCCCTTGTCCTTCTAGGTGGAAGAGGTCGCGGGTTTGGGAGGTGCTGCCGAAGAAGCCTTGGCGAGTTGCTGCAGTGCATCTTGTAGATGGTACACACTGCAGCCACGGTACGCCGGTGGTGGAGGGAGTGAATGTTTAAGGTGGTGGATGGGGTGCCAATCAAGTGGGCTGCTTTGTCTTGGATGGTGTCGAGGTTCTTGAGTGTTGTTGGAGCTGCACTCATCCAGGCAAGTGGAGAGTGTTCCATCACACTCCTGACTTGTGCCTTGTAGATGGTGGAAAGGCTTTGGGGAGTCGGGAGGTGAGACACTCGCCGCAGAATACCCAGCCTCTGACCTGCTCTTGTAGCCACAGTATTTATGTGGGTGGTCCAGTTAAGTTTCTGGTCAATGGTGACCCCCAGGATATTGATGGTGGGGGATTCGGCGATGGTAATGCTGTTGAATGTCAAGTGGCGGTGTTTAGACTCTCGCTTGTTTTGAGATAGTCATTGCCTGCACTTGTGTGGCGCGAATGTTACTTGCCACTTATCAGGCCAAGCCTGAACGTCGTCCAGGTCTTGCTGCATGCGGGCATGGACTGCTTCATTATCTGAGGAGTTGCGAATAGAACTGCACACTGTGCAGTCATCGGCGAACATCTCCACTTCTGACCTTATGTTGGAGGGAAGGTCATTGATGAAGCAGCTGAAGATGGTTGGGCCTAGGACACTGCCCTGAGGAACTCCTGCAGCGATGTTCTGGGGCTGAGATGATTGACCTCCAACAACCACAACCATCTTCCTTTGTGCTAGGTATGACACCAGCCAGTGGAGAGTTTTCCCCCTGATTCCCATTGACTTTAGTTTTACTAGGACTCCTTGATGCCACACTCGGTCAAATGCTGCCTTGATGTCAAGGGCAGTCACTCTCACCTCACCTCTGGAATTCAGCTCTTTTGTCCATGTTTGGACCAAGGCTGCAATGCGGTCTGGAGCCGAGTGGTCTTGGCGGAACCCAAACTGGGCATCAGTGAGCAGGTTATTGGTAAGTGCCGTTTGATAGCACTGTCGACGACACCTTCCATCACTTTGCTGATGATTGAGAGTAGACTTATGGGGCAGTAATTGGCCAGATTGGATTTGTCCTGCTTTTTGTGGACAGGACATACCTGGGCAGTTTTCCACATTGTCGGGTAGATGCCAGTGTTGTAGCTGTACTGGAACAACTTGGCTAGAGGCGCGGCTAGTTCTGGAGCACAAGTCTTCAGCACAACAGCCGGGATGTTGTCAGGGCCCATAGTCTTTGCTGTATCCAGTACGCTCAGCCGTTTCTTGATAGCACGTGGAGTGAATCAAATTGGCTGAAGACTGGCTTCTGTGATGGTGGGGACCTCAGGAGGAGGCCGATATGGATCATCCACTCGGCACTTCTGGCTGAAGATGGTTGCAAATGCTTCAGCCTTGTCTTTTGCACTCGCGTGCTGAGCTCCGCCATCATTGAGGATGGGGATATTCATGGAGCCTCCTCCTCCAGTTAGTTGTTTAATTGTCCACCACCATTCACGACTGGATGTGGCAGGACTGCAGAGCTTTGATCTGATCGTTGATTGTGGGATCGCTTAGCTCTGTCTATAGCATGCTGCTTCTGCTGTTTAGCATGCATGTAGCTTCCCCAGGTTGGCACCTCATTTTTAGGTATGCCTGGTGCTGCTCCTGGCATGCTCTTCTGCACTCCTCATTGAACCAGGGTTGGTCCCCTGGCTTGATGGTAATGGTAGAGTGAGGGATATGCCGGACCATGAGGTTGCAGATTGTGGTGGAATACAATTCTGCTGCTGCTGATGACCCACAGTGCCTCATGGATGTCCAGTTTTGAGCTGCTCGATCTGTTCTGAATCTATCCCATTTAGCATGGTGGTAGTGCCACACAACACGATGGAGGGTGTCCTCAGTGTGAAGATGGGATTTCATCTCCACAAGGACTATGCGGTGGTCACTGCTACCAATAATGTCATCGACAGATGCATCTGCATTGGTGAGGACGAGGTCAAGTAGGTTTTTCCCTCATGTTGGTTCTCTCACCACCTGCTGCAGTCCTAGTCTGACAGCTATGTTCTTCAGGACTCGGCCAGCTCGGTCAGTAGTGGTGCTACCGAGCCACTCTTGGTGATGGACATTGAAGTCCCCCACCCAGAGTACATTCTGTGCCCTTGCTACCCTCAGTGCTTCTTCCAAGTGGTGTTCAACATGGAGGAGTACTGATTCATCAGCTGAGGGGAGGACGGTAGGTGGTAATTAGCAGGAGGTTTCCTTGCCCGTGTGTGACCTGAAGCCATGAGACTTCATGGGATCCGGAGTCAATGTTGAGGACTCCCAGGGCCACTCCCTCCCGACTGTGTACCACTGTGCCGCCACCCCTGGTGGGTCTGTCCTGCCGGTGGGACAGGACATACCCAGGGATGGTGATGGAGGAGTTTAGGACATTGGCTGAAAGGTATGATTCTGCGAGTATGACTATGTCAGGCTGTTGCTTGATTAGTCTGTGGGACAGCTCTCCCAGTTTTGGCACAAGTCCCCAGAAATTAGTGAGGAGGACTTTGCAGGGTCGACTGGGCTGGGTGTGCCGTTGTCGTGTCCGAAGCCGGTGCCGAGGTCGATGCCGGGTGATCCGTCCGGTTTTATTCTTATTATTGTTTTTCATAGCGGTTGCTATGCTGCAGCAATCTGCAAGATCCAGTGAAGACTATTTTTAATAATGGATCTATTTGCATTTTGTAGATTATAGCTGTGTGTCCAAACAGACAAAAACCCACATGCTTCAAATCAGCACTGAATCTACTGGAAGCCTGGCTCAGCAGGTTTTCACCCCGCTCTACACCCCAGGTTGGTGCAATGCCCTTTCGGAGATGCTGTTGTTCATCCTCCTGCTCTCTTGGGACAGTTAAATCTGGAGATTTGCTTTCTCACTTGTGCATAAAAGATCAACACCGCTCACTTGCACCTGTGGCATTTGTGATTTGCAACTCTTTCACACTGCGACAGAGCGCTGGCAAGACGCATTCTCCATTCTACGACACCGTTTCATTCACGCGGACTCCGGAAGGACAGAAGTACTTTTTCATCTTCCCTCACACTTTCAGAAGTTGCGTTAGATATGTCGTGAAGAGCGAGAGTGTCTGCTTGTCCACATAGTTTTGCAGGACGGGGATATTCTTGCCAACATTCCAGGATGAATGTCCCCTTCAAAAATGTTGCCTTGGCTGGCCTGGTTTGAGACTGCATTCCACAGCAATGCCTAATGCCCCCAAATAGCAACCTTCCCATTCTCGTTAATGCTGCTGTGACATCGCTCCACCGGATAAACCTTTCTCCTTACAGGGTAGATGCTGAGCGGTTGTTTCCCCCTGGCTGGAGAGGCTAGAACTGTGGGTCACAGTCTCAGGATAAGGGGTCGGCCATTTAGGACTGAGATGAGGAGAAATTTCTTCACTCAGAGGGTGGGGAATCTCTGGAATTCTCTACCCCAGAGGGCTGTGGAGGCTCAGTCGTTGAGTATATTCAAGACTGAGATCGATAGATTTTTGGACACTAAGGGACTCAAGGGATCTGGGGATAGTGCGGCAAGGTGGAGTTGAGGTAGAAGATCAGCCATGATCTTATTGAACGGCGGGGCAGGCTCGAGGGGCCGTATGGACCACTTTTGCTCCTATTTCTGCTCCTATTTCTTATGTTTTTATCTGAGCTCCAAATATGGTGTCTCAGAAACTCTTCCCTTTCCCTCACAGTGTTGAAATAGAGACTCATTTATAGTGTCTCCTGGAGTAACTCCTTCTTTCCCTGGGACTTTAAGGCTAGTGTGAGGAACCCCTCAGCACCCTCAGTCTTCCTACAATTTTAAAGCCCAACCTCTGCGCCACAAATCACAAGTTCCCTACTCACCTGGTCTATCTATCTGCCTCAACATTGGCTCGATCCTGCACTGTATGTATCTTACACCCCTTCACCGAGGCTTCTCAATAGAAACTTGTTTTTTAAATAGTTAGTTAAGATGCTGCAGTTGCAGTACACACGTCGTCAAGACAACAGCGCAGTCCCACTCATCGACTTTAAACTTACATAGAATGTACAGCACAGAAACAGGCCATTCGGCCCAACTGGTCCGTGCCGCTGTTTATGCTCCACACGAGCCTCCCCTCACCCCTCTTCATCTCACCCTATCAGCATATCCTCCGGGGACCACCCTTGACACTCCCCAGAGTGCCACTTCCCAGGGTACCACCCATGCCCTTCCCCCCCCCAGGGTGCCACCCATGCCCTTCCCCCCCCCAGGGTGCCACCCATGCCCTTCCCCCCAGGGTACCACCCATGCCCTTCCCCCCCAGGGTGCCACCCATGCCCTCCCCCCACCAGGGTGCCACCCATGCCCTCCCCCCCAGGGTGCCACCCATGCCCTTCCCCCCCCAGGGTGCCATCCATGCCATCCCCCCCCAGTGTGCCACCCATGCCCTTCCCCCCCCAGGGTGCCACCCATGCCCTTCCCCCCCCAGGGTGCCACCCATGCCCTTCCCCCCCCCCAGGGTGCCACCCATGCCCTTCCCCCCCCAGGGTGCCACCCATGCCCTCCCCCCCCAGGGTGCCACCCATGCCCTCCCCCCCCAGGGTACCACCCATGCCCTTCCCCCCCCAGGGTACCACCCATGCCCATCCCCCCCCAGGGTGCCACCCATGCCCCCCAGGGTAGCCCCGCCCCCTCAGTAAGCCGCTCCCACCCCCCAGTGGGCCCCGCCCAAGGACAGCCCCACCCCTCAGAGCCCCGCCCCCTCAGTGAGGCCCCACCCCCCCCAGTGAGCCCCTCCCTAGGGCAGCCCCGCCCCCCAGTGAGCCCCTCCCTAGGGCAGCCCCTCCCCCCTAGGGTAGCACCCCCAAAGCCCTGCCCCCTCTGTGAGCCCCTCCCCGCACTGACCTCCGCCGGCTCCAGGCCGAACGCCTCGGCCACCCGGCCGTACAGCTCCCTCACGTTGACGAATCCCTCCACGCGGCCGGTGGCGCTGCCGTGCGCCAGCTGGGTGTGGAAGGCCAGGCGCGGCCGTAGCGGCGGCGGAGGGGAGGCGGCCGACACGGGCCCCGGCCCGCCGCTCTCCGCCTCATCGTCATCCACCAGCGGCGCGGCCTTCTTCCAGCGGCCCAGCGGCATCGCTCGAACCGCGGCCTTGGCCTCCACTCAGAGCAACAGCCCGCGGCAGGTGGGACCAGCGCCCGGGGGCGTGATTGACAGCGCCGCCAGCCAATTAGGAATCGCCGTATTGCCAGGGGCGTGACTGACAGTGCTCCCAGCCAATCAGGAAGCGGTATATCGACAGGGGGTGTGATTAACGGCCAATCGAGAACCAGCATCAAGCGCCTGCTTCAGAATTAATGAGCATGTCTACCAATCGTAAACAAGGCGCTCGTAACCAATCGAAACCGTCTATGCAAATATTATGAATATTAATACGGCCAATTGAACGTGCGATTTATTATTAATGATCTGCTTCGACCAATCGAAAGGAGAGATGCAAATTATTTTTCAATATATGATTAGATTTTAATATCCAGCCTGTAGCTCAGTGGGTGGCGCTCTCTCGCCTCTGAATCAGAAGGTTGTGGGTTCGAGTCCAAATCCAGAGACTTGAGCACAAAAATCTAAAGAGAACAACCCCAGCTTCTCCAGTCTCTCCACATAATTGAAATTCCCCCCCCCCCCCAATCCCTGGTACCACTCCAGTAAATCTCTGCACCCTCTCCAAGGCCTGGACATGCTTAATTTTTTTTTACACCTTTTAACATCAAGCCCCACAAAACCTTGTCAGATCTGAGTTTACTTTTAAGATCAAAGGCAGGTGTGCCCAGATCGTACATACGACAGACACGTAGCTGAATCCGCCTCCTTGTGGGACTGCTCCTGGGCCTGGCCAAGGTGACCATCCACAGGTCCAGGCCGCTCGCCCCGACTGCCCGCCTCTCTCCCGTGGCTGTCTGTGCCCGGGTGTCCCTGCGAGGGAGCGCGGGGTGTCCGCCGGTAGACTTGAGGCCTCCCGCGACCGGTGGGCACCGCAGGGTGGCTGGAGTGCACCATCGACACCAGCAACAACATCTCTGCCTTTATTTGACAAGTTCCCTTTGGTCTTCCTTATAATTGGGAAGGTTTATTGTCCGTGCCCCTTTAGAAAGGGGGCCCTTTTGGTAAACTTTGCTCATTTCTATTGATGACACTGTGGCATCATAATGGCATGTTATGTCGGCTGTGCCTCGGTGGGAGGCACCCTCGCCTCTGAGTCAGAAAGTTGTGGGTTCAAGTCCCACTCCAGAGACTTGAGCACAAAATCTAGGCTGACACTCCTAGTGCAGTACTGAGGGAGCGCCGCACTGTCGGAGGGGCAGTACTGAGGGAGTGCTGCACTGTCGGAGGGGCAGTACCGAGGGAGTGCTGTACTGTCGGAGGGGCAGTACTGAGGGAGCTCCGCACTGTCGGAGGGGCAGTACTGAGGAAGCGCCGCACTGGCGGAGGGGCAGTACTGAGGGAGTGTTGCACTGTCGGAGAGGGAGTACTGAGGGAGTGCTGCACTGTCGGAGAGGGAGTAGTGAGGGAGTGCTGCACTGTCGGAGGGGCAGTACTGAGGGAGTGCTGCACTGTCGGAGAGGGAGTACTGAGGGAGTGCTGCAGTGTCGGAGGGGCAGTACTGAAGGAGTGCCGCACTGTCGGCGGGGCAGTACTGAGAGAGTGCTGCACTGTCGGAGGGGCAGTACTGAGGGAGTGCTGCACTGTCGGAGGGGCAGTACTGAGGGAGCGCTGCACTGTCGGAGGGGCAGTACCGAGGGAGTGCTGCACTGTCGGAGGGGCAGTACTGAGGGAGCTCCGCACTGTCGGAGGGGCAGTACTGAGGAAGCGCCGCACTGGCGGAGGGGCAGTACTGAGGGAGTGCTGCACTGTCGGAGAGGGAGTACTGAGGGAGTGCTGCACTGTCGGAGAGGGAGTAGTGAGGGAGTGCTGCACTGTCGGAGGGGCAGTACTGAGGGAGTGCTGCACTGTCGGAGAGGGAGTACTGAGGGAGTGCTGCAGTGTCGGAGGGGCAGTACTGAAGGAGTGCTGCACTGTCGGAGGGGCAGTACAGAGGGAGCGCCGCACTGTCGGAGGGGCAGTACTGAGGGAGTGCTGCACTGTTGGAGGGTCAGGACTGAGGGATCGCCGCACTGTTCAAGGGGCAGTACTGAGGGAGCGCCGCACTGTCGGAGGGGCAGTACTGAGGGAGCGCCGCACTGTCGGAGGGGCAGTACTGAGGGAGCGCCGCACTGTCGGAGGGGCAGTACTGAGGGAGCGCTGCACTGTCGGAGAGGGAGTACTGAGGGAGTGCTGCACTGTCGGAGAGGGAGTACTGAGGGAGTGCTGCACTGTCGGAGCGGGAGTAGTGCGGGAGTGCTGCACTGTCGGAGGGGCAGTACTGAGGGAGTGCCGCACTGTCGGAGGGGCAGTACTGAGGAAGCGCCGCACTGGCGGAGGGGCAGTACTGAGGGAGTGCTGCACTGTCGGAGAGGGAGTACTGAGGGAGTGCTGCAGTGTCGGAGGGGCAGTACTGAAGGAGTGCCGCACTGTCGGAGGGGCAGTACTGAGGGAGCGCCGCACTGTCGGAGGGGCAGTACTGAGGGAGCGCTGCACTGTCGGAGAGGGAGTACTGAGGGAGTGCTGCACTGTCGGAGAGGGAGTAGTGAGGGAGTGCTGCACTGTCGGAGGGGCAGTACTGAGGGAGTGCTGCACTGTCGGAGAGGGAGTAGTGAGGGAGTGCTGCACTGTCGGAGGGGCAGTACTGAGGGAGTGCTGCACTGTCGGAGAGGGAGTGCTGCAGTGTCGGAGGGGCAGTACTGAAGGAGTGCCGCACTGTCGGAGGGGCAGTACTGAGGGAGCGCCGCACTGTCGGAGGGGCAGTACTGAGGGAGCGCTGCACTGTCGGAGGGGCAGTACTGAGGGAGCACCGCACTGTCGGAGGTGCCGTCTTTCAGATGAGACGTTAAACCGAGGTCCCGTCTGCTCTCTCAGGTGGATGTAAAAGATCCCACGGCACTATGTCGAAGAAGAGCAAGGGAGTTCTCCCCGGTGTCCTGGGCCAATATTTATCCCTCAATCAACATCATTAAAAAAACATTATCTGGGTCATTATCACATTGCTGTTTGTGGGAGCTTGCTGTGTGCAAATTGGCTGCTGCATTTCCTACATTACAACAGTGACTACACTTCAAAAAAAAAAGTACTTCATTGGCTGTAAAGCGCTTTGGGACATCCGGTGGTGGTGAAATGCGCTGCAGAAATGCAAGTCTTTCTATTTCGAAGTAAAAGACAGGGTCATTACCAGAGGTGCTGGACCTGATCCATTGTAACTAATGAAAGCTGCACGCCCAACATGTGAGTGCGTCATTGCCACTTCCCAGCAAATTCCATTCTGTAGATTCCATTATACACAATACTTCAGGTGAAAGTACTGGGAGGTTGAGTATTCCCAGACATTCGACTTTCTTCTTAGTGACTTAAGGAAGGACATTCTTGCTATTGAGGGAGTGCAGCGAAGGTTCACTAGATTGATTCCTGGGATGGCCGGACTGACATATCAAGAAAGATTGGGTCAACTGAACTTGTATCCTCTGGAGTTCAGAAGAATGAGGGGGGATCTTATAGAGACATTTAAAATCCTGACTGGTTTAGACAAATTAGATGCGGGCAGAATGTTCCCAATGTTAGGGAAAACTAGAACCAGGGGTCACAGTCTAAGGATTAAGGGGAAGCCATTTAAGACTGAGCTGAGGAGGAACTTCTTCACCCAGAGAGTGGTGAATCTATGGAATTCTCTTCCACAGAAGGTTGTTGAGGCCAGTTCGCTAAATATATTCAAAAGGGAGTTAGATATAACACTCACAACTAGGGGGATCAAGGGGTATGGCGAGAAAGCAGGAATGGGGTACTGAGGTAGCATGTTCAGCCATGAACGCATTGAATGGCGGTGCAGGCTCGAAGGACCGAATGGTCTACTCCTGTACCTATTTTCTATGTTTCTATGTTTCTATGACCCGTCATCGTGTATTATTCATACCGTGAGCTCAGCCATTACTTTTTGTTCAAGGGTTTTTATTTTACAGCTGGCCAGGAGCTACATTATCACCGTGATGAAGCAGGTTATATTCTCGCTCACCATCCCACCGCTGCCTTATGCCAACTCAGTGCTTCTGTGAGTCATCAGGAGATTATTGCAACACCACCGGTCGTTTTCATTATTTTTAAAAGTGCTTTTAAAAATTAAATGACTTAAGTTGTTCCTGTCTGCAGGGTGCTGCTTTTAAATATTTGTCAGGGGTCACAAATGTAAGAGAGTCACTAATAAATCCAATTCGGGAGAAACCTCTTTACCCAGAGAGTGGTGAGAATGTGGAACTCGCTACCACAGGGAGTGGTTGAGGCGAATAGTATAGATGCATTTAAGGGGAAGCTAGATAAACACATGAGGAAGAAGGCTCGTGTGGAGCACAAACACCGGTATAGAAGGGTTGGGCTGAATGGCCTGTTGCTGTGCTGTAAATTCTATGTGATACAAGTACAAAACCAGTTCCCCAGCGTTTACTTTGCACGAACAGACCAGGCTCAACTCGACGGTACATTGTGGGTATGCAATGCTGTTGCTTCCCTGGGTGTCAGCCAATTTACACCAAGGAGTGTGGCCAAGAGAACAACAGTGTGCGTCACCGCTACAATCCTGTAATGGATATCGCCCTTGAAATCTCTGAAAAGGGTGGTGGAAGCAGATTCAATGGTAACCTTTCAATAGAGAATTGGATAAATACCTGAAAAGGAAAAAAATTGCAGGAGTTTCGGGAAAGAGCAGGGGTGGGGAGTGGGACTAGAACATAACAAAAGAAATAGGAGCAGATTAGGCCACTTGGCCCTTCGAGCCTGCTCCGCCATTCAATAAGATCATGGCTGATCTTGGGCTCAAAGCCACTTCCCAGCCCGCTCCCCATAACCCTTCACTCCCTTATCTCTCAAAAATCTGTCTATCTCCACCTTAAATGTATTTAATGACCCAGCCTCCACAGCTCTCTGGGGCAGAGAATTCCACAGATTTACGACCCTCAGAGAGAAATTCCTCCTCATCTCAGTTCTAAAAGGGCGACCCTTTTATTCTGAAACTATGCCCCCGAGTTCTAGAGCTAATTGGAAAGCTCTTTCAAAGAGCCGGCACAGGCACGATGGGCCGAATGGCCTCCTGTGCTGTATGCTTCTCTCTCTCTCACACAAAGGTAGTTGCCTTTATGTAGCATTCCTCTTAGCCTCTCCCCAGTTCCTTTTTCCTCGGTCTTCTTCAGCCCTCAGTGTCACAAGGGAGAGACAGGCCTTGAAACACACCGTACACAACTTCCGTGCAGCTCCATTTCTGCTCAATCGCTATTTGTGGTGAAGCATTCCAATACTTAACCCTCTGTTTCGAAAACATTTCATCCAACTTGCACCCCGCTGTTCTATTGCTTATGCTCGGTCTGTGGCCCCTGTCCTGTTCATTACACAGTACCCGGGGGGTCTTAAGAGGAGGGATATAGTTGGAAGTTTCACCGGGACATTCGCCTACTTTTATACTGGCGGCCATTTCCTTTTGCAGCTCGTGCTTCAATTCCAAGAAAGAATTTTTTTAAACTTTTTTCGTGCGAAATAAAATTGTATCGCGTGAATTCTGCCTGTTAGGCTGCGTTAAGAGTCCCCGCTCTGCAGTGGTTCATTTTGTATAAACCACCTTGCCCCAACCGGCTCCCGCTGAAAAGACTCGCATTGCTACGGCGCCTTGCACGACCTCTGTGCGTCACAGAGCGCTTCACAGCCAAAGTACTTTTGAAGTGCAGTCACGGTTGTAATGTAGGAAAAGCTATGATCAAGGGAAGGCAAGTGTCAACAGAACAAGACTCAAATGCTGACAGATGCAACCGCTGGCACAGTAACAGGGCAGCTTATTTCAAGGAGATACATACAATACTGGAGTGTCAATGTGGCGATGTCCGTCAATCTTTAACACCAGTTCCAAGGACTGTACTAATCCTGGCTAATCCATTGTTGACTGTTCCAGTGATGTTCCTCCATGTCCAGCAGACAACACAGAATAAAGTGGCTAAAATTTAGGAGATTAAAAAAAAAAGTTTACCCGTAAATTTATATATTACAATTAGATCAGAAGGAACTGTGAGGTTAGATTAGTATAAGTGGGGTAGAATGGGAGAAAGCGCAGTCTCTCACTGATCCCCCACTGGAACAAGTTAACGTTCTATATATACACACACACACACGTGCAGTACGCACAATGGAGCACATGGGATGCATGCCAGGGTCCCCTGGTTCCTGGAAAGTACACAGAATTGTACCAGTTACATGAATCACCGGCACAAGCAAAGACATGGCAAAACAGGGCTACTTCTCAACACCACCACTGCCAGAGCTAAACTTGATGTGGAGATGCCGGTGTTGGACTGGGGTGGACAAATGTGAGAAGTCGCACAACACCAGGTTATAGTCCAACAGTTTTATTTGAAATCACAAACTTTCGGAGCGCTGCTCCTTCGTCAGGTGAAGTGAAGAGATGTATATCGGCACAGCATATATAGTCAGAGAACACTGCCAGATGATTACAGTTAATCTTTCTAACTGCCCTTTATCACACCTCGGCAGAGAGACAATCACGGCAATCAAAGGTGTGAATGGTGTTCAAACAGGTCAGTCAGGATACCTAAACTTGTGCAAGAAAGACATTTGTACCAGTGCAAATAACGCAGAACGAGCAGAGGTTGCAGAGTAACATAGCGTTTAAAATAAATTGATCCCGGTATGTGGGTGACGCTGCATTTATTGCCCATCCCTAGTTGCCCTGAAGTGAGTGGGTCCTCTAAGCTTCCTTGGCCACTTCAGAGGATATTAAAAGTCAACCCAGTTGGGTGGGACTCTCAGGTGGATATGAAAGATCCCATGGCACTATACATAGACAAGTGGAGCAGTTGTCCTGGTCAACATTTATTGCTCAAAACACCCCTGCAGTGTGTACCATCTACAAGATGCACTGCAGCAACTCGCCAAGGCTTCTTCAGCAGCACCTCTCAACCCGACAACCTTTTCCACCTAGAAGGACAAGGGCAGCAGGCGCATGGGAAAACCATCACCTCCAAGTTCCCCTCCAAGTCACACACCATCCTGAATTGGAAATATATCGGCCGTTCCTTCATCGTCGCTGGGTCAAAATCCTGGAACTCCCTCCCTAACAACACTGTGGGAGTACCTTCACCACACGGACTGCAGCGGTTCAAGACCGCGGCTCACCCCCACCTTCTCAAGGGGCAACTAGGGATGCCCAAGAAAGATTTATTTATTTATTTTTTAAAAAGAGAGCTAAACCCACATTTGGTTAAGAGCTTTAGCACAGGACTGCGAATCAGTGCAGACGTAATTGGTTTAAGAGAAAAATGAAGAAAAACAATTTATTGTTTCAACAAAGAGGTAATGAGCCACATTACAGACAGACAATATTTGAATAGAATAGCCAATACTATTTTTGTATTGCATATTATTTTTGGTTACAAATGGGTGCATTATTTACACTGAACAACAGAATATATGAAGTTGAACACTTGGTGCTGCAATGTTCTGAAGGTACAGTCCGGATACCAACAGTTCCCAATTATGTAAAGACTGGAATATAGATTTTTTTTTTTTATAAAAGCCCATTAAGCAACTTGCTCAATGGTAATGTCCAAGTTGGCGCGGCCACTTTAAGACCACAGCCTGGCAGTTACAATCCACGACAATACAGTTTCTTTCCTTCCCCCAGCCCAACACCACCCCCACAATCACTAGACTCCCCAAGAACTTCCGTAGCAGTTACAGCGGCAGCAGCTCCTTGAGTTTTTCCCTCGTTGCGTTCGACAGCGATTCGGGAAACCGCACATGAAACTCGATCACCAAATCGCCTCGCCGTTCCGGTTGCTTTGGCAGTGGCAATCCCTCCGCCGCTATCCTTCTCTGCGACCCCGGCTGGATAACGTCCTTGAAAACCATCGTGTGGGTTTTCTTATCCAGTGTCGGTATAGACAATGTGCAACCGCATAGCGCCTAGACACCAAAACAGGAATAGATGGGTTAGGAAACTGGCACCAGCTACCTATCTGTAGTCAGAGATGTACAGCAGGAATAGTCTCTCAACAACTTGCATTTATATAGCGCCGTTAACGTAGTAAAAGGTTCCAAGGCGCTTCACAGGAGCGTAAATCGAACTAAAATTTGACACCGAGCCACATAAGGAGATATTAGGACAGATGACCAAAAGCTTGGTCAAAGAGATAGGTATTAGGGAGCGTTTTAAAGGAGGAGAGAGAGAGACGGAGAGGTTTAGGGCATAGGGCCTCGGCAGCTGTTGGCACAGCCGCAATGGTGGAGCGAAGAAAATCAGGGATTAAAAAAACAAGCTTTAGGAGCAGGAGTAGGCCTCACGGCCCCTCGAGCCTGCTCTGCCATTCAATAAGATCATGGCTGATTTTCGACCTTAACTCCACTTTCCCGCCCGATCCCCCATATCCTTTGATTCCCTTAGAGTCCAAAAATCTATCGCTCAGTCTTGAATATACTCAACAACTGAGCATCCACAGCCCTCTGGGGTAGAGAATTCCAAAGATTCACAACCCTCAGTGAAGAAATTCCTCCTCATCTCAGTTTTAAATGGCCGACCCCTTATCCTGAGACTGTGCCCCCTAGTTCTAGACTCTCCAGCCAGGGGAAACAACCTCTCAGCATCTACCCTGTCAATCCCCCTCAGAATCTTGTATGTTTCAATGAGATCACCTCTCATTCTTCTAAACTCCAGAGAGTATAGGCCCAATCTACTCAATCTCTCCTCATAGGACAACCCTCTCATCCCAGGAATCAATCTAGTGAACCTTCGTTGCACCCCTTCTAAGGCAAGTATATCCTTCCTTAAGTAAGGAGACCAAAACTGTGCACAGTACTCCAGGTGTGATCTCAACAAGACCCTATTATAATTGCAGCAAGACTTCCTTACTCTTGTATCCAACTCCCTTGCAATAAAGGCCAACATACAATTTGCCTTCCCAATTGCTTGCTCTACCTGCATGTTAACTTTGTGTTTCGTGTACAAGGACACCCAAATCCCTCTGAACATCAACATTTAATAGTTTCTCACCATTTAAAAATATTCTGTTTTTCTATTCTTCCTACCAAAGTGAATAACCTCACATTTCCCCACATTATACTCCATCTGCCACCTTCTTGCCCACTCACTTAGTCTATTTATATCCCTTTGCAGACTCTGTGTTCTCCTCAGCTTACTGTCCCACCTAGCTTTGTATTGTCAGCAAAGTTGGATACATTGCACTCGGTCCCTTCATCTAGGTCATTAATATAGATTGTGAATAGGTGAGGCCCCAGCACTGATCCTTGCGGCACCCCAATAGTTACAGCCTGCCAACCTGAAAATGACCCGTTTATTCCTACTCTGTTTTCTGTCCGTTAACCAATCCTCAATCCATGCTACTATATTACACCCAACCCCATGATCCTTAATCTTGTGAAATAACCTTTTATGTAGCACCTTATCAAATGCCTTTTGGAAATCCACATATACTACATCCACTGGTTCCCTTTTATCTACCCTGCTAGTTACATCCTCAAAAAACAGTAAAGAATTTGTCAAACATGATTTCCATAAAACCATGTTGATTCTGCCTAATCATATTATGATTTCTAAGTGCCCGGTTACCACTTCCTTAATAATGGATTCCAGCATTTTCCCGATGACTGATGTCAGGCTAACTGGCCTGTAGTTCCCTGTTTATCTCACTCCCTCCTTTCTTGAATAGTGGTGTTACATTTGCTACCTTCCAATCCACTGGGACGGTTCCAGAATCTAGGGAATTTTGGAAGACCATAGCCAATGCAGCCACTATCTCTGCAGCCACCAGGGATGCGCAAAAGGCCAAAATTGGAGGAGCAGAGAGAACTCGGAGGGTTGTAGGGCTAGAGGAGATAGAGATAGGGAGGGGCGAACCCATGGAGGGATTAAAACAAAAAGGATGAGAATTTTATAAACGAGTAGTTTTTTAATATATCAAAAGAACAGAAGGAGGCCATTCGGCCCATCGTGCCTGTGCCGGCTCTTTGAAAGAGCTCTCCAATTAGTCCCACTCCCCCCTGCTCTTTCCCCATAGCCCTGCAAATTTTTCCCTTTTTAAGTTCCCTTTTGAAAGTTACTATTGAATCTGCTTCCACCACCCTTTCAGGCAGCGCATTCCAGATCATCATAACTCGGCGAGTAAAACATTTCTCATCTCCCCCTCTGGTTCTTCTGCCAATTACCTTCAATCTGTGTCCTCTGGTTACCGACTCCTCCTGCCACTGGAACCAGTTTCTCCTTATTTACTCTATCAAAACCCCATATAATTTTAAACAACTCTATTAAATCTCCTCGTAACCTTTTCTGCTCTAAAGGAGAACAACCCCAGCTTCTCTAGTCTCTCCATGCAACTGAAACCTCTCAGTCCTAGTCAAATGTTCCCCCACCCTAATTGTGTGTGTGTGCACGGCCCAAAGTCTCATGCATGCGCGAAACTTCACATACGGGAACGTTGTCCCTGGTACCGTTCTATTAAACCTGCTCCGCACCCTCTCCAAGGCCTGGACGTCTACACTACTCACAAAGGAGCACTCACCTCTCGGAGGCTGATCTTTGCTTGGTAGATTATGTCGGACCCGTTCCGCTTGAAGACTGGATGTGGCTTGTCCTTTAGCACGAAGATGATGTCCGCGGGAATGTTGTGGGCAGTTTCATCTCCTTCCTTGGGGAAGGTGATCTTTGTCCCTTCCTTCCAACCCTTCTTGATTTCGATGGTGAGGATGGTGTCTTCCTGCCGCGACGTGTGCCGGTCTGGGTTCAGCCGCTTCCGCCGGATCTTCATCTTCTTCGTGCAGCCGTTGAAAATCTCTTCCAGGGAAACCTTCAGCTCGTGGTTGACGGGAGGGTCCTGCTTTCTGGCGGTCGGCCGCGTTCGGTGAAACCCAGGCACGCCGCCCACACTGCCCATGCCCCCCATGCCGCCCATGCCCCCCATGCCACTCATGCCGAAGCCACTGAAGGAGCTCAGGGGATCGTCGTCGATCTCCATGTCGTCCTCGCCGTTTCTCTGCCCGAAGAACATATCGAACGGGTTCCTCCCGCCAAAGAACTCGGCAAAAACAGCGTGGGGGTCTCCATGGAATGTGTACTGGAAGCTGGCGCCATTGGGACCAGCGGATCCACCACCCTTTAACCCTAAGACAGAGGGGCAAAGAAAAAAAAATGGGATTAGTTTTAGAAAACGACCAGCAACAAGAGAGACAGTGAGATTTTCAAGTTATCAAGGCGGTGAATTCACTGATCCTGACAAGATCGAAGCGAGCACAGGGGAGAGATCGGGCTCCAATACTGTACGCCTTGGAGCGCAGGATCAGTTTGGGGTTGGGGGAGGGGAGAAAATGCAAAGTTGTTAAATTGTCACTCAGAATGAAGACCAAGTTCAGCAATTACTGAATCATAGAAATTTACGGCACAGAAGGAGGCCATTCAGCCCATCGTGTCCGTGCCGGCCGACAAAGAGCTATCCAGCCCAATCCCACTTTCCAGCTCTTGGTCCGTAGCCCTGTAGGTTACGGCACTTCGAGTGCAGATCCAAGTACTTTTTAACTGTGATGAGGGTTTCTGCCTCTACCACCCTTTCAGGCAGTGAGTTCCAGACCCCCACCACCCTCTGGGTGAAAAAAGTTCTCCTCAACTCCCCTCTAAACCTCGACCAATTACTTTAAATCTGTGGCCCCCTGGTTATTGACCTCTCTGCTAAGGGAAATAGATCCTTCCTATCCACTCTATCTAAGCCCCTCATAATTTTACAGACCTCAAAAGAAGCAACAACATTTATAAAGAGCCTTTAACAAAGGAAAACGTCCCAAGGCGCTTCACAGGATTGTAATCAACCAAATATTGACATCGACCCAAAGGAGATATTAGGATGGGTGACTGAAAGCTTGGTTTAATAGGTAGGTTTTAAGGAGCGTCTTAAAATGGAGAGAAAGAGGTGGAGAGGTTTAGGGAGGGAATTCCAGAGCTTAGGGCCCAGGCAGCTGAAGGTACGGCCACCAATGGTGGAGCGAAGGAAATCGGGGATGCTCAAGAGACTCGAGTTGGAGGAGCGTAGAGATCTCAGAGGGTTGTGGGGCTGGAGGATTTTACAGAGATAAGGAGGGGCGAGGCCGCGGAGGAATTTGAACACAAGAATGAGAATTTTTAAAATCGAGGCGTTGCCGGACCGGGAGCCAATGTAGGTCAGCGAGCACAGGGGTGATGTGTGAACGGGACTTGGTGTGAATTAGGACTTGGGCAGCAGGGTTTTGGAAGAGCTCAAGTTTTGGGAGGGTGCAAGACAGGCCAGCCAGGAGCGCACTGGAATAAAGAAAAAGACTTGGATTTCTACAGCGCCTTTCATGACCACCGGACGTCCCAAAGCGCTTTACAGTCAATGAAGTACTTTTTGGGGTGTAGTCACTGTTGTAATGTAAGAATAGCCGAGTCTAGAGGTAACAAAGGCATGGATGAGGGTTTCAGCAGCAGATGGGCTGAGGCAGGGCGGAGATGGGCGGTGTTACGGAGAGGAAGTAGGCGGTCAGATGATTTGGCATCGGAAGCTCATCTGAGTCAAACAGAATGCCAAGGTTGCAAACGATCAGATTCAGCCTCAGGACAATGGCCAGAGAAAGGGGAGGAGTCGGTGACTAGGGAACGAATAATATTTTCAGTATTTTATTTTATGTTTGCGTTGGGATGAAGTAGACCCTAGACTCTACAGCAGGACGTCCTGAGCTTTTATCATCGTGGCTTGCGTGTGTACTATGGGAGTCCCGGCACCAAGTTAAAGGTTCAATGGCCCTACTAATTTCCAGACATCGCCAATTCCTGATCCCAACAGATCGCGACGTTCTGATTTAGCATTTATCCACCAACAGCATTAAGAACGCGCCTTCTGGACACACACAGTTCAAACTGGACAATATACAAGTAGGAAGAGAAGGTTGAGGGGTGACCTAATAGAGGTCTTTAAAATTATGAAAGAGTGGATACAGAGCGTTTCTACTTGTGGGGAAGAGCAAAACTAGAGGCCATCAATAGAAGATTGTCACCGTGAAATCCAATAGGGAATTCAGGAGAAACTTCCTTACCCAGAGAGTGGTGAGAATGTGGAACTCGCTACCACAGGGAGTGGTTGAAGCGAATAGTATAGATGCATTTAAGGGGAGGCTGGACAAGCATCTGAGGGAGAAGGGAATCGAGGGTTATGCTGAGAGAGTTAGATGAGGAAAGACAGGAGGAGGCTAGAGTGGAGCATAAACGCCGGCATGGACTGGCTGGGCCAAATGGCCTGTTTCTGGGCCGTATATCCTGTGTAATGAAATGCAAGAGCGAATAGGAGTATTGGAGGACCTAGGCTTGGAGAAGCTGCTGTTAGTTGGTGTTGTCTAACTCACTTGCTCTTCATTCTCAAGTTACATCACTCAACAGTTAAATAAAACAAGCGACGGTGTTACACATCAGCTGATGACGAGCAGGGACCAGCTAAACTTCAAGCGGCAAAGATCCACGGTAAATCGGATTGTTGCCCTTCGATGTCAGGCACGCTGAAGGATCTCAGAGTGCGCTTGTGGTCTTTTCCTCCCCTCCTCTTAAGGTGAGGAGTCTTGCCAGGATACAGCTCCACAGGCACCAACAACCTGCTGGTCATCCTTCACAGCCGAGCCCAATATCGGCAAGCTATTCCTCCGGGCAGGGGGGGGGGGGGTTGTCACCTGATGGCCAGGTGCACTTTCCAGCAGGGGTCAAGGGCAGAACCTTAAATTATGAGCTAGGCCGTTCAGGGGTGATGTCAGGAAGCACTTCTTCACACAAAGGGTTAGTGGAAATCTGGAACTCTCTCCGCCCAAATAGCCCCCGAGGCTGAAGGGGTGGGGTCAATTGAAAATGGCAAAACTGAGATGGATTGATTTTTGTTCGGGATATGGAACCAAGGCAGGTCGATGGAGTCAAGATGCAGATCAGCCACGATCGAAATGAATTGCGCAACAGGCTCGAGGGGCTGAATGGCCTCCTCCTGTTCCCATGTTCCCAAGCAATGCTCCCGCTAAGTTGCGTGACCGTGCGGCGGTCTGGCGGTCCCACACAGGCCGCTCACCGGCTTTTAAATGGGAAAAACCGCGCATGCACGGAAATGTGAACGGGCCGCGCGGGGGGCCGGCCGCCCCCCCCCCCCCCAAAAAAAATTAGAGGGAACATTACATAGATCCCTGAAGGCAGCAGGACAGGTAGATAAGGTGGTTAAGAAGGCATATGGGATACTTGCCTTCATTAGCCGAGGCATAGAATATAAGAGCAGGGAGGTTATGATGGAGCTGTACAAAACGCTAGTTAGGCCACAGCTGGAATACTGTGTGCAGTTCTGGTCGCCACACTATAGGAGGGGATGTGATTGCATTGGAGAGGGTGCAGAGGAGATTCACCAGGATGTTACCTGGGCTGGAGCGCTTCAGCTATGAAGAGAGACTGGACAGGCTGGGGTTGTTTTCCTTCGAGCAGAGAAGGCTGAGGGGGGACCTGATTGAGGTGTACAAAATTATGAGGGGCACAGATAGGGTAGATAGAAAGGAACTTTTCCCCTTAGTAGAGGGGTCAATAACCAGGGGGCATAGTTTCAAAGTAAGGGGCAGGAGGTTTAGAGGGGATTTGAGGAAAAACTTTTTCACCCAGAGGGTGGTTGGAATCTGGAACTCACTGCCTGAAAGGGTGGTAGAGGCAGGAACCCTCACAACATTCAAGAAGCATTTAGATGAGCACTTGAAACGCCATAGCATACAAGGCTACGGACCAAGTGCTGGAAAATGGGATTAGAATAGACAGGGCTTGATGGCCGGCGTGGACACGATGGGCCGAAGGGCCTCTTTCTGTGCTGTATAACTCTATGACTCACATTGTTCCCAAGGGTTGCCTTTAGCACACAGACTGGAGATGAATGTTGGACCGTGTCAGGTGCAGGACACACTGAACGTCCTGGTAGATTCACATGCTCTGACTCGTAACTGTGAAAGTAGGGAGCTCGAGTGAAACAGTTACGATTACAATATTACTGTAGCGAGAGGGAAATTATTCACACAGATTCAGCGGATATCGACTAGAGCCTTCTCTGAAACAAGGAAGCCGTTTTCTTTTTGTTCCCGAGTGCTGACCAGCACTGGACACAATGATTCATCAGCACCCAACAATGAAGAGGATGCCCATTCAAAAAGAGAGGCTGGTGCAGACAAAGCCCGTGGATAACGCCCCTGATAGCGGAGTGGGGAAATTCAACGCCTGTGGTGCTCGAAAGTCAGAGAGCAGGAAAGTTTGCAGGTTTGATCTCAGGTCAGTGCACAGGCAGCCGATCTCAGCCAGTGCGGCATTAAGAGCTCTGCAATTGGCTACGGCCACTCTGGGGCTGGGAGGGGGGGAAAGTCAAAGAAAGGAAAGCTTGCATTTTTATACTGCCTTTCACACCCTCAGGACATCGCAAAGTGCTTTGTAGCCAACAAAGTACTTTTGAATGTAGCTGCAGGCACGGCCGCGATGAAAATGGGCGAGAATTGGAGGAGCACAGAGATCGGAGGGTTGTGGGGCTGGAGGAAGTCGCAGTGATAGGGAGGGGCGAGACTGTGGAGTGACTAGAACACAAGGATGAGAATTTTTTTTAAATATCGAGGCGTTGCTGAACCGGGAGCCAATGTAGGTCAGCGAGCACAGGGGTGATGGGCGAGTTAGGATACAGTGAGGAATATTTGCCTCAATTGTCCAGGATGAGAAGATTTAAGTCCAGTTTCTTTATTAGAAAATATTTTTACTCCCACTATTTTAGGTGGTAACCTGCTTTTACCAGAGCCAATGCTTTATGAGTTATTGGGTTCAGCGGTGAGAAGTAGTTAATGTTATGTTTTCATTGACCCAGAGTATTTCTGTGTATTTGCCACTTCGTTTGCCTATAAAAAGCATAAGAAATAGGAGCAGGAGGAGGTCATACAGCCCCTCGAGCCTGTTCCGCCATTCAATAAGATAAGATCCAGAACAGGGACAGAAGACAGAACACATCCTCCCTAATCAGGAGGGAAAGGAATAGCTGGAAGCCACAAGATAATTGCTGAATGAGGAAGGCCACTCGGCCCATCTTAATTCATTCATCCAGAAACACCCAACAATCCTGCTAACCCACCCTCCTTGCAGCATCAAATTGTTTCTTGGATGAGTCCAGGTTTTGCAGCTGCACTACTCCATCTGGCATCCAGTCCAAGCGTTGGTCACTGTGTGTGAAGGCGAGCCGCTCCGTATCGATCTCTCAAGAAGGTTGTGGGTTCAAGTCCCACTCCACGAACTTGAGCACAAAATCTAAGCCGACACTCCCAGTGTAGTGCTGAGGGAGCGCCGCATTGTCGGAGGGGCAGTGCTGAGGGAGCGCTGCACTGTCGGAGGGGCCGTCTTTCGGATGTGATGTTAAACCGAGGCCCCGTCTGATCTCTGAGATGGATGTAAAAGATCCCATGGCACTATTTGAAGAAGAGCAGGGGAGTTCTCCCCAGTGTCCTGGCCAATATTTATCCCTCAACCAACATAACAAAAACAGATGATCTGGTCATTATCACATTGCTGTTTGTGGGAGCTTGCTGTGCGCAAATTGACTGCCGTGTTTCCTACATTACAACAGTGACTACACTTCAAAAAGTACTTCATTGGCTGTGAAGCGCTTTGGGACGTCCTGAAAGGTGCTGTAGAAATGCGAGTCTTTCTTTCTTTAAAAGTTTGTAGCAATTTCTTTTGTCTGCTATTTTAAGAGGTGTTAACCCATTTATTTTGGGTGAGTTAATATCTGTTAAAATAGCACACAAGACCACCTGATACAATGGTATTAAGCACTCAAGTACCATACAATGTAACTTCCAGGCTAGTCTGTGGCATCCAGTAAGTTTTACTTTACAATAGAGAGAACAGAGCAGATTAAAGTACCAAGATATTTTTTTTTAAGAATCAAAAAAGGAGTTAATCTTATTTGGTACCTTCACTAATATTCAGTAAAGTGTTAACATTGGGTGTATTAAATTCTTCTACCGTGTCCACTCAAACTAGATCGAGTTAGGGACTTAAGCACATAATCCAGGCCGACACTCCCAGTGGAGTGCTGAGGGAGTGCTGCACTGTCGGAGGTGCTGTCTTTTGGATGAGACGTTAAACCGAGGCCGTCTGCTCTCTGTAAAAGATCCCATGGCACTATTTTGAAGAAGAATGCGTGGCCATTTGGTCCCTGCCGGTGTTTCTGCTCCACATGAGCCTCCTCTCACCCGATCAGCATATCCCTCTATTCCTTTCTCCCTCATGTGCTTATCGAGCTTCCCCTTAAATGCATCCATGCTATTCACCTCAACTACTCCCTGTGATAGCGAGTTCCACATTCTCACCACCCTCTGGATAAAGAAGTTTCTCCTGAATTCCCGATTGGATTTCTTGGCGACGGTCTTATATTTATGGCCATTGGTTTTGGTCCCCTCCGCAAGTGGAAACATCCTCTCCACGCCTACCCTATCGAAACCTTTCATAATTTTAAAGACCTCTATCAGGTCACCACTCAGCCTTCTCTTTTCTAGAGAAAAGAGCCCCAGCCTGTTCAATCTCTCCTGATAATTCTAACCTCCCAATTCCTGCACCATCCTTGTGAATCTTTTTTGAATTTTTGCCAATGCCTCGAAATCCTTTTTAGAACAAACTGAAAAGTATCCAGATTCTGTCCTTCCAAACATGGGTCATGTCGAGAGTACTTGAGCTGTATAACAATGAGGTGAAGAGCAACTTAGAGAACGAGCGTCCAAGCTTTTTGTTTTCAATGGGTCGTATAGGCATGGACTATACAAATCCATGGTCCGATTTAGGATTTATCCGCCAATGAGGGAACAACACTAAAAACAGCTTCCCGTCCAAGTCTCCAACCAATATGTACATTCTGATAGCTTATTTTATTTGTAGGTAAATCCCCCCCGCTCACCCACCTGAGACTCCAAACACACCAAATTCAGAAAGAACAAACCAGGCCATAAAATGACGGAATCACAAATAGGTCCGGGCGGAATAGCCAGAGGTCATGATTTGCATATCGCTCCTGGTTCATGGTCTATCACGCAAGAAGCACGTTAGCTCAGCAATGAAGCAAGTGTAACATTTCACACCGCGCCTGGATATCAAGAGTGGAAACCCGGTGCGGACAATGAGGTTTCAGGGTGGGATTAAATCCTCATTTTCTTTCTTACCTTCCTCTCCATATTGGTCGTAAACCTCCCGTTTCTTGGGGTCACTCAGTACATCGTAAGCCTCAGCAATTTCCTTGAACTTCTCCTCTGCGTCTGGAGATTTGTTCTTGTCGGGATGGTACTTCAGGGCTAGCTTTCTGTACGCCTTCTTGATTTCATCATCTGCTGTTCCTTTATTAATGCCCAGGATTTTATAATAATCCTTCCCCATTTTAATCCTAAAGGCAGAAAGAGATCATTCAAAAATAGTTCAGCATTCAAAGCCCACTCTCAGGACTACAGGAATATCCCGTCTCCCCCCACCCCGCCATTTGCTTCTCAACTCTACCAAGGCAGCCAAACACAATGGGCTACAGTTCTGCCGATCACCCACTTGCACCTGGTCATTTCCTTCACATGCAAGCCTAGAGGGTGGGTGTTGTTAGGTAGGTGGCAGCCATGGCTCAGTGGGCAGCACACCCATCTTAGTCAGAAGGTTGTGGGTTCAAGTCCCACTCCAGAGACTTAAGCACATAATCCAGGCCGACACTCCCAGTGCAGTGCTGAGGGAGCGCTGCACTGTCGGAGGTGCCGTCTTTTGGATGAGATGTTTTACAGAGGGCAGACGGGGCCTCGGTTTAAGATCCCATGGCGCTATTTTGAAGTGCAGGGGAGTTCTCCCCATTGTCCTACCCAATATTTATCCCTCAAACAACATCACTAAAACAGATGATCTGGTCATTATCACATTGCTGTGTGTGGGAGCTTGCTGTGCGCAAATTGGCTGCCGCGTTTCCTACATTACAACAGTGACTACACTTCAAAAGTACTTCATTGGCTGTAAAGCGCTTTGGGACATCCTGAGGTTGTGAAAGGCGCTATAGAAATGCAAGTCTTTTTTATATTTCATCCAATGTGATGAACTGCCATTTCAGCAAGGGACCAGAACAGGATGAGTGTCTCCCAGCCGATCCCCTCCTTACCCATGCACTTTGGAGAAGGAGTCACACGATCGCAGTCAGAATGGGAGAAGCCGGGCTGATCGTTCCCCTCCCTAGTCCCAGCGCTCCGAGGCTAACTGTAGCACTCTTGCTGCTGTCCTGGCTAAGATCAGCTAACACAGCACAGATCAGGAATCAAACCTGGGACCTTCTGGTCTGCGTGACTCAGTGCCACTCCAGGTGGAACCTTTACTCAGCAAGCTATTGGGAAGGCCCATTCGGCCCCACTGGTCCGTGCTGGTGTTTATGCTCCACACGAGCCTCCTCCCACCCCACTTCATCTCACCCTATCATCATAACCTTCTATTCCTTTCTCCCTCATGTGTTTATCTAATTTCCCCTGTGCTATTCGCCTCAACCACTCCCTGTGGTAGCGAGTTCGACATTCTCACCACTCTCTGGATAAAGAAGTTTCTCCTGAATTCCTCAGTGACTATCTTATATTGATGGCCCCTAGTTTTGGTCTCCCCCCACAACATCTTCTCTACATCTACCCGATCAAATCCTTTCATAATCTTAAAGACCTCCACCAGGTCACCCCTCAACCTTCTCTTTTCTAGAGAGAAGAGCCCCAGCCTGTTCAATCTCTCCTGATAGTTATAACCACTCAGTTCTGGTATCATTCTTGTAAAACTTTTTTTGCACCTTCTCCAGTTTCATTTTTGTTTCTATTACTGCAGTTTCTCCCCACCCCCACCAGTTCTGGGTCGATTAAAAGCACCAGCATATAAAAACAATTCATATAGTACACGCTTTTGCCTGACCAGTACTCTTGTTCCCTTACACCATTCTAGAAATTCCTCTCCGACAGGCGACCACTTTAACATTGACTGTACTGTCACTCTGCAAGCCTGCAGAATAATTGCTTCCGTCACATGTGTACTACCACTTACACTTTCATTTTACGCCCAGCACTGTACATGGATATAACTGACATTCAAACAGTGATAACTACACCGTGCATCTCTCTCCCCTCTTTTGCAAGCTCCCTGCAATGTGGCTCTTAATTGTGAGGCCGAGGAATAGCGCAATCATCTCACGGCTGTTTGTGGGTCTTATTGCCGCTCTCTCAAATTCATTGTTGCCGAGCTGCTAGCCCAATAAAAGTGATCAATTCTGGCTTATACCGATCGTCAGCTTGGCTCAGTAAACACCCGCGTCTCTTCAGTCCGAAAGTTGTCGCTTCGAGAGCTAACACAGCGCAGTACTGAGGGAGTGCTGCATTGTCAGAGGGGTTTCCCCATAGGATAACACATTAAACCGAGGCCCCATCTACCGGTTCAGGTGAATGTAAAAGAGCCCATGACACTTAGTCCAGGCCAACATTCATTCCTCAACCAACACCATTAACACAAAAATCGGATAAACTGGACCTTCATCTGCTTGTGGGACCTTGCTGTGCACAGATCGGCATCCGCTTTAGCCCACAAGACAGCGACTACACTGCAAGAGAAACTCAATGGCTGTGGCGCTTTTTTGGGACAAGCAGAGGATAAAAAGGCGCTATATCGATGCCAATATTTCATTCTTACGTGGTTCACTCCAGATCCAGAACATCCCAGGTACAATCTCCTCATTCAGAGAGCTGCAGGAGGATACCACATAACAAATACTTATCACTGTCTGAGTGAAGATTTTTCTGAAGGAATAGAGACTCAGGATTTTATCACTAGAACAACAAATAGAAAGAAGACTTGCATTTCTACAGCGCCTTTCACAACCACCAGACGCCCCAAAGCGCTTTACAGCCAATGAAGTACTTTTTGGAGTGTAGTCACTGTTGTAATGTAGGAAACGCGGCAACCAATTTTGTGCACAGCAAGCTCCCACAAACAGCAATGTGATAATGACCAGATCATCTGTTTTTGTGATGTTGATTGAGGGATAGATATTGGCCAGGAGACCGGGGTGATCTCCCCTGCTCTTCATCGAAATAGAGCCATGGGATCTTTTACGTCCACCTGAGAGAGCAGACGGGGCCTCGGTTTAACGTCTCATCCGAAAGACGGCACCTCCGACAGTGCGGCGCTCCCTCAGCACTGCCCCTCCGACAGTGCGGCGCTCCCTCAGCACTGCCCCTCCGACAGTGCGGCGCTCCCTCAGCACTGCCCCTCCGACAGTGCGGCGCTCCCTCAGCACTGCCCCTCCGACAGTGCGGCGCTCCCTCAGTACTGCACTGGAGTGTCAGCCTAGATTTTTGTGCTCAAGTCTCTGGAGTGGGACGTGAACCCACAACCTTTAGACTCAGAGGCGAGAGTGCCGCCCACTGAGCCACGGGCTGACACTGTGTAGGGAAGGTACAAGAAATGTGAACCTCATTAGCCTACGAGCATCCCAACCCAGTTCAAGGAGGGAATCGCAAATCTGAAACGCAGGCCTCCGTGAACCTGGGAACAGGTCATAGAAATAAGGCGACTGTGTTCCTTTAGGTAAAGGAAGGTGCAACGAACACTTTGCACAGACAGTAGGCTCTCCTTTAGTCTTTCCGTCCAGAAAACTTAGTATCAGAATAAAGAAGTGGAAAAGGAAGGCGTGCGGCAGGATATCAGAGAGAGCAGCCCCTTTGATGATCGACCAACGAAAATAGGTGAGCCTTTCACAACATCATCAGCGTTCGTAGAAGTCTCAATTTTTCTTTCGGATTTTTCCTTGTGAGCAATGCTGAGAGATCCACTTGTTGTCACTCATCGCACCCTACCCTTAAACCACCCGTCCACTCTCAGCTGCTCTCCAACGGTGGCTCTCGAGGCCATAAGTTCACACACACCTTAAATCAATTTTTCCCCCGTTCCTCCCACCCTCTAATGTTTCCCTCAGAAACTCTGTTTGCTTTCAAAATTAAACTTTAAAAAAAAAATCAAATTAGAATGAGGAAAGATACTGTCTGTCTCACACCTCTCTAAAAGAGAGGAATACAATGCGAAAAGGAGAGGCAGGAATAGCCCAGCTGGTCCATCGAGCCTGCCCCACACTGATGATGCTTCCAGTATCACGACGAGACACTTCTTACTCCCCACCCTGGACCTCTTGCACTTCAACATTATTTGAGGGAAAGCTACTGGCCAGAAAGGGTTAGACCCTGAAGAGAAACATTGCTTCATACAGCTGGCCCGTACTGGTGCATCTTCGGAAATATCACACTGCACGTGCTCAGACGGCATAATCTCCAAAATTTAGCCGTCAAAATATCAACCTGAAATCCAGGCTGCGTTGGGAGAAGCGGAGACCTTCAATTAAAAAAAACTTTACTGAAGGCATTAACAGACAACTCAATGTATAAATCTAATCACGCTATTGTGAAATAGATCACTTAGATTTTATTTTCTTATTTTAAACCCTTAGTTTGGACATCAAAATTTCAATTAAAAAAGAGAAAAATTCAGACGGCATTTTGTGGGAACCCAGTGGCCAGCTGACTAGTTTAGATCGGCAAAACCGGTTCTTAGCGTGGACAGAGGAATCCAGAATAGGGTAAAAAGTTGACACTAATCTGTGATAAGAACTCAACAGCAAGTCAAGTGGCGTGGGCAGGACGTTAAGATTTTTTCATAAGATATGGATACGAGCCGATCTCCTGTGGCGTTGCACATGGGAACTCAAGACCAAGTGAGAGCTTCGGGGGGTCTGGGAATATTTGGGCCACAGCGTGTGTGTTATTCAGGAAAACCTACGTCAACATTCAAGATTAGGTTGGATAGGTGGATGAAGGAAGAAAGGTTGAAGGGATATGGGAACAGGGTCATTAGGATTTGTTTGTTCCCAGGGCAGGGTAAAGGCCAACATGGACTTGTTGGGCCAAATGGCCTGTTCCTGTGTTGGAACAGCTATGTGTCAGCACTCCCAGTATCTGCAACAGTTTTCTTGGGACCTCGGTTTAACGTCTCGTCCGAAAGACAGCACCTCCGACAGTGCAGCGCTCCCTCAGTACTGCCTCTGCGACACTCCCTCAGTACAGCCCCTCCGACAGTGCGGCGCTCCCTCAGTACAGCCCCTCCGACAGTGCAGCGCTCCCTCAGTACTGCTCCTCCGACAGTGCAACGCTCCCTCAGTATTGCCCCTCCGACAGTGCGGCGCTCCCTCAGTACTGCACTGGGAGTGTCAGCCTGGATTTTTGTGCTCAAGTCTCTGGAGTGGGACTTAAACCCACAACCTTCTGGCTCAGAGACAAGAGTGCTACCAGCTGAGCCATGGTAAACTAATAGATTCGGCAACTATAGCACTTTCTCTTCCTCTGGGTTCGTGACAGCCTTAGAGGTTAGGGTGGGAGTGTGCCAATATTTGCAGGGAATATCCACATGGAACATTTGAAAACTATACCCAAATATACTATCTCTAACTGTACCAAGCAACAGATAACAGTCACCGTGTCAGACTAAGTATAGGGACCTCTCAATTATCCACCAATTTTAATGTTCCCACAACCCACCCCCCCAAAGCCAGGGGCAGTATGGCAGATAATCGAGATTCTATTGTACATCACCCCATCAGGTAGGTACAGTATTTAACGGTGTGCTGCATCTCACTTGCTGCAAAGTAGGGCAGTCCTGTCTGTACTAACCCCATTATACACAACAGAGAACAAGGCCATTGCTTATTTCACATTGCATAGTCTCCCCCGTGAAAGGAAGAATAGTGCATGCATCACAGAAAGCGGGTTAAACTTGAGTTGCTTTAGGCAGGAGGTTACACAATACCCTCCATACAAGAGCTAGCTGAAAGTTTGACTACATTTTAATGTTTGTGATTAACAAAATTTCAAACTAGCAGCCACTGATTGCTCACCACACCAGTAACTAATTTGTATAGGCCAGAAGAACGCAAGTTCTGGCCTCTTGCGCATCCCCGATTGTCATCGCTCTACCATTGGCGGCCGTGCCTTCAGCTGCCTGGACCCCGAGCTCTGGAATTCCCTCCCTAAACCTCTCCGCCTCCCTCTCCTCCTTTAAGACGCTCCTTAAAACCCACCTCTTTGACCGAGCCTATGTGACTCGGTGTCAAATTTTGTTCAATAACGCTCCTGTGAAGCGCGTTGGGATGTTAAAGGCGCTATATAAATGCAAGTTATTGTTGTTGAAGCATCAGAAGAAGAAATAAATATTTTCAGCCTTCTGATTACACACGAACAGGGATGAGAAAAGGGCCATTCAGCCCACCAACTTTCATTGCTCTAGTACCCCAACTCTCCCATTATAGTATCTACCTGTATTCCCAGCATCCCCAATACTTTTACCTCGACTGCCCAATTAGGCAAACTATTCCAGGCATTTAATCACTGATGAGTAAAGATTTTCTTCAAATTTACATCATCTGGTCGCTTCCCGGCTCTGCTCCCGCCTCTCCAGCACTTATTCCGAGACCCTCTGATCCAGTCCTGACCTGGCCATAGCATCGAGACCAACGCTACCCTGCGTTACTGAGGATCATTGACACTTCCTGCCCTCCTCAACCTCCCCTGACCTACCACACGCTTCCAATCTGTTCCACTGCACGCCCCCCCCCCCACTCTCTAGACTGCAGACCTCGTGTTCCCCTCTTTCTGAAGAGCTCAGCTCTTCTATCCCTCCTTTCACACGAGTCAAGAGCACCCCATGAAACATTAATGGCACAAGATGTACGGTTGGAGTTACGACACCTCCGTGCAGGTGGTGAATGCTCCAAATACAAACCTGCAATGGGAGTGGAGAGACTGGTTCACTGTACTGAGCAGGAAAGCGCTTTGCAACCTTCTGTTGCTGGTGTGATAGAGAAGGCAGGACCCAGTGAAAGTACAGGCGAGGGAGGCAAAACAACACCACCTTGCATTTATATAGCACATTTAACGTAGTAAAACGTCCCAAGGTCCTTCACAGGAGCGTTATCAAACAAAATTTGACACCGAGCCACAGAAAGAGATAACAGGACAAATGACCAAAAGCTTGATCAAAGAAGTAGGTTTTAAGGAGCATCTCAAAATAGGAGAGAGAGGGAGAGAGGCGGAGAGGTTTAAGGAGGGAATTCCAGAGCTTAGAGCCTCGGCAGCTGAAGGCACGGCCGCCAATGGTGGAGCGATTAAAATCAGGGATGCTCAAGAGGCCAGAATTGGAGGAGCACAGAGATCTCGGAGGGTTGTAGGGCTGGAGGAGGTTAGAGATAGGGAGGTGGCGAGGGCCATGGAGGGATTTGAAAACAAGGAGGACGATTAGAATTGAATCGTTGTCGGGCCAGGAGCCAGCCAAGGCGAGCAGGAAATGGGGCGATATGGGTGAACGAGATTTGGAGCGAGTTGAGATACGAGGGCAGCAGAGTTTTGGGACGAACACAAGTTTATGTAGGGTGAAAGGCGGGAGGCCGGATAGGAGAGCGTTGGAATGGTCGAGTCTGGAGGTAACAAAGGGATGGATGAGGGTTTCCGCAGCAGACGAGCTGAGACAGTTTAACCTGCACCCCCACAAAATTGGCTTGGAAACTCACTTGAGCTGCAACTGGCAACATTTAGATGGGAGAAATTTCCCCCCAAGCAAGTCTTCACATGAAAACGTGGAGTTTTTTTTTGAGGAGAATACAAATAAATACTTTCATTTCTACAGCGCTTTTCACAACCACCGGACGTCCCAAAGCGCTTTACAGCCAAATGAAATAATTTTGAAGTGTGGTCACTGTTGTAATGCAGAAATCTCACAGCTGATTCAGTACCAGGTCCCTCCACTACCTGGGGACGGTCCCCTGGTCCCTCCCACTAAGGGGTGGGAGATCTTTTAACCCAGCCCCAAGATCTGAAAGCTCCTGCTTCTGCTAAAAATAAAATGCAAAATATATATATTTTTTTAAATACCTGTTCTCAGCAGATTGTGTGGGACTCACCTTCTGCTCATTGTCTGCTTCCTTGACCCCCTCCCTCCCCTCATTTCCCTCTGCACCCTTTTCAAAACATAATATTATTAATAAATAAAATACACACACCACACACATATATATATATATTGCCCTCCAAGTGTGCCTCACAGGGGCCTGTCACAATAGGGAAGCCAGTGAAGCACACAGCAGCCCATCTCCACACTAACAGGCTGGGTGGACAGACCTCGCCCCCCTTCAAGCCACACCAGAGAAAATGTATCCAAATGACACCTTCAGAAGGTGCAACCCCCCCCCCCAAAAAAAACCCGATACAAGCGGAATGTATCGAATTGCCGGGGATCTCCCTCCCGGGGATACATTGTGTCCGCTTCACTCCCAGCATCACACCACAAGTTCATCAATGCATTCATTACCGGCCCACGATCTCTCGCCTCTTCTCTCTCCGTCTCTCCGCAACACTTTCAACAAATTGCTCGAACTTTCAGGAACATTCCATCCCTCGTCACTTCCCCCCCCTCCTCCCTCCAGGCCCCGCCCCCCAGGGGCGTGGCTAAATGTGACATCCCGTCGCCTAGCAACCCATTCAGCTCCCGCTGCTCAAGCAAGTACTATCATTTCTCCAGAATGAAAGTCTTGCATTTCTACAGCGCCTTTCTCCACCTCAGGACGTCCCCAAGTGCTTTGCAGCCAATTGAGTACTTTTTTTGGAAGTGTCCTCACTGTTGTCTCTTCTTAGGCAGTCCCTCGGAACCGAGGAGGACTTGCTTCCACATTAAAAATGAGTTCTCAGGTGACTGATGAGTCCAATGCGGGACCTACAGTCTCTGTCACAGGTGGGGCAGACGGTGGGTGGGGTGCTTGGGTTGACGTGCGCTCCTTGCGCTGCTTGCGCTTGGCTTCCGCTTGCTCCCGGCGAAGAGACTCGAGGTATTCGGCGCCTTCTCCTCCACTTTGTGCGGTCTTGGGCCAGGGATTCCCAGGTGTCAGTGGAGATGTTGCACTTTTTCAAGGAGGCTTTGAGGGTGTCCTTGAAGCGTTTCCTCTGCCCACCTGGGGCTCTCTTCCCGTGTCGGAGCTCCGAGTAGAGCGCTTGTTTTGGGATGTAGGGAAGGCAGCCAATTTGCACACAGCAGGCTCCCACAAACTGTGATGGTGATCAGCTCATCTGTTTTTGAGTGATGTCGATTGAAGGATAAATACTCAAACAGCAATGTGATAATGGCCAGATAATCTGTTTCAGTGATGTTGGTTGAGGGATGAAATATTGGCCCCGGGGAGAACTCCCCCCTGCTCATCTTCAAAGAGTGCCGTGGGATCTTTTATGCCCACCCGAGAGAGCAGACGGGGCCTCGGTTTAACATCTCATCCGAAAGACGGCAACTCCGACAGTGCAGCGCTCCCTCAGTACTGCCCCTCCGACAGTGCAGCGCTCCCTCAGTACTGCCCCTCCGACAGTGCAGCGCTCCCTCAGTACTGCCCCTCCGACAGTGCAGCGCTCCCTCAGTACTGCCCCTCCGACAGTGCGGCGCTCCCTCAGTACTGCCCCTCCGACAGTGCAGCTCTCCCTCAGTACTGCCCCTCCGACAGTGCGGCGCTCCCTCAGTACTGCCCCTCCGACAGTGCAGCGCTCCCTCAGTACAGCCCCTCCGACAGTGCGGCGCTCCCTCAGTACTGCCCCTCCGACAGTGCAGCGCTCCCTCAGTACTGCCCCTCCGACAGTGCGGCGCTCCCTCAGTACTGCCCCTCCGACAGTGCAGCGCTCCCTCAGTACTGCCCCTCCGACAGTGCAGCGCTCCCTCAGTACTGCCCCTCCGACAGTGCGGCGCTCCCTCAGTACTGCCCCTCCGACAGTGCGGCGCTCCCTCAGTACTGCACTAGAAGTGTCAGCCTAGATTTTGTGCTCCAGTCTCTGGAGTGGGACTTGAACCCACAACCTTCTGACTCAGAGGCGAGGGTGCCACCCACTGAGGCACAGCCGACACAACATGCCATTATGATGCCACAGTGTCATCAATAGAAATGAGCAAAGTTTACCAAAAGGGCCCCCTTTCTAAAGGGGCACGGACAATAAACCTTCCCAATTATAAGGAAGACCAAAGGGAACTTGTCAAATGAAGGCAGAGATGTTGTTGCTGGTGTCGATGGTGCACTCCAGCCCCCCTGCGGTGCCCACCGGTCGCGGGAGGCCTCAAGCGTACCGGCAGACACCCCGCGCTCCCTCGCCAGGGACACCCGGGCACAGACACAGCCGTGGGAGAGAGGCGGGCAGTCGGGGCGAGCGGCCTGGACCTGTGGATGGTCACCTTGGCCAGGCCCAGGAGCAGTCCCACGAGGAGGCGGATTCAGCTACGTGTCTGTCGTGTGTACGATCTGGACACACCTGCCTTTGATCTTAAAAGTAAACTCAGATCTGACAATAAGGTTTTGTGGGGCTTGATGTTAAAAGGTGTAACATTTTTTTAAGGATGTCCAGGCCTTGGAGAGGGTGCAGAGATTTACTGGAATGGTACCAGGGATTGGGGGGGAAATTTCAATTATGTGGAGAGACTGGAGAAGCTGCGGTTGTTCTCCTTTGAGCAGAGAAGACTAAGGGGAGATTTGATAGATGTGTTCAAAATTATCAAGGGTGTTGGTAGAGTAAATAAGGAGAAATCGTTTCCAGTGGCAGGTGGGTCAGTAACCAGAGGACACAGATTTAAGGTGATTGGCAAAAGAACCAGAGGGGAGATTAGGAGATTTTTTTTTTTACGCAGCGAGGTTGTTGTGATCTGGAACGCGCTGCCTGAAAGGGCGGTGGAAGCAGATTCAATAGTAACTTTGAAAAAGGGAATTGGATAAATACTTGAAAAGGAGAAATTTGCAGGGCTGTGGGGAAAGAGCAGGGTGGAGTGGGACTAATTGGAGAGCTCTTTCAAAGAGCCGGCACAGGCACGATGGGCCGAATGGCCTCCTTCTGAGCTGTAGGATTCTATGGTTTCATTAACATGGCTTGGTCTAACTCAGCATTAAACATTCCAGAGCTGGGTTCATCTGGACAGGAAATACTGGAAATACACAGCCGGTCTGTCAGCCGTGTGAAATATAGAAACAGAACATTCTGGAAACACAAAATGGCTCAGCATCTGAAAGGACAATCTTTTTGGATTGTGTCCCTTTCAAATCTACTTCTCCCCCGCTTTCCCCCACACCCCACTTGCTGTGCATTTCCAACAGTTTGTATTATTATTGCAGAATTTCCATTAATCCCAGTTTATTTATTTTTAAATCTCTGACTAGTGGGTGTCCCGCGATGTTGCTCACAGGTAGTGTGGGCTCGGAGTGCGTTCGTGACATCGAGCCACTATTGCAGTTTGCCGTCTTTTAATGAACAGGAAATCCAGATAATTGAACCGACTGGGGTTAATCTGCAGGCAGCTTAACTGTTTGTAAACTTCAGGCTCCAGGGCAATGACTGGCTTTCTTTGTTTCAAAGATTTGCCTGCAAAGGTTGAGCGATTGGAATCAAAGGACACGCAAGGGGCCAGAGTTGGAGGAGCGCAGAGATCTCGGAGGGTTGTAGGGGCTGGAGGAGGTTACAGAGATAGGGGGGGGTGGGGGGGCGAGGCCGCGGAGGGATTTGAACACGAGGCGTTGGCCAGTTAGCCCTGGGACTCAGCCCTGCGACAATCTGGTCAGTAGCAGACACTGTGCCATCTGACTAGAAGCAACCAGTGACCCTAGCTCTTCTGGAAGGTGTGCTTGTGTGTACCCGAGCCAAGAAAGAAAGAAAGACTTGCATTTATATAGAGCCTTTCACGACCACCAGACGTCACAAAGCGCTTTACAGCCAATGAAGTACTTTTTGACGTGGAGTCACTGTTGTAATGAATGGAAACGCGGCAGCCAATTTACGCACAGCAAGCTCCCACAAACAGCAACGTGATAATGACCAGATTTTGTTATGTTGGTTGAGGGATAACTGTTGGCCAGGGCACTGGGGATAACTCCCCTGCTCTTCTTCGAAATAGTGCCATGGGATCTTTTACGTCCACCTGAGAGAGCAGACGGGTCTTCGGTTTAACGTCTCATCCGAAAGATGGCACCTCCGACAGTGCAGCACTCCCTCAGTACTGCACCTCTGACAGTGCAGCACTCCCTCAGTACTGCCCCTCCGACAGTGCAGCGCTCCCTATGTACTGCCCCTCCGACAGTGCAGCTCTCCCTCAGTACTGCCCCTCCGACAGTGCAGCACTCCCTCAGTACTGCCCCTCCGACAGTGCGGCGCTCACTCAGTACTGCTCCTCCGACAGTGCGGCTCTCCCTCAGTACTGCCCCTCCGACAGTGCGGCACTCCCTCAGTACTGCCCCTCCAACAGTGCGGCGCTCCCTCAGTGCTGCCCCTCCGACAGTGTGGCGCTCCCTCAGTGCTGCCCCTCCGACAGTGCGGATCTCCCTCAGTACTGCCCCTCCGACAGTGCGGTGCTCCCTCAGTACTGCCCCTCCGACAGTGCAGCGCTCCCTCAGTACTGCTCCCCCGACAGTGCGGCTCTCCCTCAGTACCGCCCCTCCGACAGTGCGGCGCTCCCTCAATACTGCCCCTCCGACTGTGCAGCGCTCCCTCAGTACTGCCCCTCCGACAGTGCGGCACTCCCTCAATAGTGCCCCTCCGACAGTGCAGCGCTCCCTCAGTACTGCCCCTCCGACAGTGCGGCGCTCCCTCAGTACTGCCCCTCCGACAGTGCAGCGCTCCCTCAATACTGCCCCTCCGACAGTGCGGCGCTCCCTCAGTACTGCCCCTCCGACAGTGCAGCGCTCCCTGGAAGGGGTTCGCGTGGCTCTGTGCTTAGCCTGGCTGCTAGTGCGGGGTTAGGCCTTGTTGCCTGTTCTGGTCTCCAGCCAGCCTGGTGACACTAGACACCTGTGAGTCGTTCGACCCACTCGCCCTTACGGTTCTGACACTGGACTTAGGTGCGAGAGCAATAATGCAGAGAAAACTCAGGTAGACCCGGTTGAATAGTACGAAATGGAAAATCTTTATTGCATATTATCCAAGATTACGAAATACATGTCATAAGCACAGATTAATGACAGTACAAACTTACATACATTTATGCAGCTAGGTTTAGGGAAACGAGGAGCGCACGACACATCGTAAAAGGGGACACACATTATAATTATCCTTAAAACAGAAACCCTCCCCTATCAATACCTGTCCTAATCTAGATCTGTAGGATCGAGACTCATGCTCACCACTCGTGATAACTCGGAGAATTCCGAAACGCTGCTCGGATGTTTTCACCACAGCACCTGACTATTCACGTGTTGATCAGGGGTCTCTGTACCCCACTTGTTTACTCGCTTTGCTCCGGCTAGCAGGCTGGACCGTCTGCTGTCATGAAGATCTGTGTTGACCTCGGAACTCTGATAAAACTCAAAGAAGTGTCTTCCTGTGCCCGACACCAGTTAGCCGGTAAAATTCAAAGAAGAGTCTTTCTGGACCGACACCAGTTGTCGGTAGAACTCGAAGAAAAGTCTTCCAGGGCCAGTTGTGGAGTAGCCGATAGAATTCGAAGAAGTGGTTAATCGATTTTCGGGCGCGGTCGGGGTTTACTGACCGCGGCGGTACGTGTAGTCGTCTTCTTCTCTTCTCATCTCATCTCATCTCCTCTCGGGCCTTCGGTTCCAACACCATTTACCGACTTCTCGGGATGGTGCGCCCGCTTACCGGCCTTCGCAGACCAGCTCTCCACAGATCTTCGCGGCAAGCCATGAGGTTGACTCCCGGTAGATCAGCGGATCAGAGAATAAGAGTCAAGAGTTCTCTAGCGAGTCAAAGGAATAAGAGAAAGATGGACGTTTGGACACTACAGTTTATAGTACTGTAATTCCTTATCTCCCGCCCAATCTTAATGTTCATCTTTTGTCATGTTTTGGCGCTCAAACTTCTTGTATGGGGTGGTACTTGTCGTTAATGGGTTTCGGTGATACTTGTAACTGTCTAAGTACCCGTTAATATTTCTCCCCTTGTGGAACCGGCTAGGAGTCTCCCTGGAGGGGTTTTGGGGGCCTCCGAATTCTTGCTGTGAGTACCCACGAACGGCTCTCTCATCGTAGAGCCGTGGGGAATTTGCGTATCAATGTCTTTTGGATGGGCCCCTTGATTGCCCAGTACAAAAGCTCTTATTTGTGCATGGAAAAAACCCGATTCCAGCACTTATATTCCTTGCTTGGGTGTTAAAAATGCAAAACGATCTCGTCTTGTCTTATCTCAATATGCTGAGTCCTGTCCGATCTTGCTGAAATGTTTATTGAAACGCCATCTTGTCTGCCTGCTGAAAGTCTAGAACCTTCTGCCACGAGGCGTGGCGGCCATTTTACAGGCTGCTTGTGTCCGTTTTGAAACCTGACAGCATTTTGCTGAAATAAAGCTGTGTTTACGAAACTGTATGCCTCTTTCTCATTATTTTCAAATCGCGATAATTTGCGAATTCTACAGTCCCTCCTGTTGATGCGAATAACTCCGCTTATCGTATCAATTAAAAGTGGTGGTGAGCAATATTATCTCGATTCTCCATATCCAAATATTCCCTTAACTTAAACTATCTAGGGTCTCTGTGTCGTCCTTATTTCCCAGGGAAAAATTACATTCTTATAAAACCGTAGGCAGCATTTGCCTTTAACTTACACCGCGTGTTTGTCCTCCATGTGTAACAGGCCGATGCCTCTTGCACCACCTGTATATGCATGTGTTCTTTTTTTTTATTCAAGGAAAAGAAAAACCAAACAATCAAACAACCATAATTCAACAACACCAAATTAAAATAATCAAAACAACTCTTAAACATATAGAGTTCCAAACTTAGTTACAGGTTCTAAGAAAAATAACAATCAGTAAACAATTTCGAGACACACATGGAAAAACTGGAGTGACGTCACTCTGGCCGTTTACGCGGCGCTTTCTTCGTGCACGCGCACGTAACGCTCTCGCCACTCTCCCGTGTTTTCCTGTTTTGTGAGGCGCTTGCCCCTCTTGCAGTGCACGACCAATAGGTACACTACAATTATTACCTGGCATACAACTAAAATGTGGGAGGCTATTCTAATCCAGGAAGGCACTTCAATGTTGGTGAACAGATCCCACCACGGTGGGATTACTATGTCTAGGATCTCTGACCCTATCTCGACGGTCTTTTGCTCAAGGGTATAAAAATGTTTCTGCGAAACCGCAACGGCTTTCAAAAGCTTGGTGAGGTGTTCAGGGAGAGGGGGAATGAGGTATCCGAAATGCGCGACGAATCGCTGCAAGTCGGTAAAATTCTCTTTTACTGTTAGATGAACAGTGGATGGTTCAGGGATCGGGACAATTCGCTGCTGTGCCACTTGAACTTCAGCCCTGGGTTTAAAACAGAAACTGCTGTCACTCACCGGACACCAGCTACGGTTTCCATGCTGGTAGTGTTGCGCTGCAGTGGTAACACAATATGTTCCACCCCCTATGTATGCCACCTGCGGAGGCACATGATCTTGTGCCATTGCCTCCATGGTGCAATTCATGGGCTTGGCGCCAGCCGTTCTGAACCCGCACTGTGGTGTTAAAAAGGCATTCAAGTGCTGGGGACACAGGATTATGTGTGCTCCCCTGCCACGACAACCAGAGAGATCTGTACCTGTCATCGTTTGCTCCCAGCGGATGACGTAAGGTGGGACCGCTGCGTAGCGAATGTGGGCTCCCCCCTGAATGACACCAATGTTCTCTACCCGATACACCGGGGCGGGCTTTGCTGTGTCGCCCAAAACCGGCATACGTAAAACTATACCCATAATGGTATGATTTGACCGTCCGCAGTCCACGGGGACTGGGTATGCTTCTGAAGCTAGCCTGAGCTGGCACGGGCTTAATGCATTCTGAAAAGGGTGGAGCGCCTGCAGGTGTTTGTTACTTATCCAGGACGGGACCAAACCTTGTTTTAAATCCTCCAAATTACTGCGGCCCTCGCCCAGTAACCACGCCCCGTAAAGCACGCACACCTCGTTCTGCGCAGCCTGATCGGACGCATTCCGATCTTCCCTGATCAGGGCATTTACCGTACGCGCGTGTTTCTCCAGCTCAGCTATAATTCTCTTTAAGTGTAGCGTCATGGCCTGGTCCTCGTGTAATTCGGACCCCACTACCTTATTTTCGTCTGTAAGAATATTCTTTAATTGTGTTTTTAAACCATTAACCTGGGTCTGCAGCTCCACGTTGTCTAGAGCGTTGACCACAGATGTTCCTGTATTAAAAGCGGTGAACATGTCGTTCACAATACCCCTTCTTTGTCTCCCCACCTGACCCAAAACTTCGTGTGGTGTGGTGTACAAGCTTGTCTTGTCAATCTCTGCAAAATCAAACTCGTAGAATTGTCTAAACATGTTGGTCAACAGGACTTGATATAACTGTTCCGTCTCTTTGGGGCACCACTCTGGCAACCGCACCTCGGTGAGATTTAAAATCACCGAGGCCACCGCGTAATGTACCCCCTGAAATAGTATCTGGTCTGTTGGGACCAGTACCAAACCATTCCCGGGTCCCTTACTGGTTTTAGGGCACCCGTCTTCCTGAGCCAGAACCACCGGAATCGTGGGCGGGGCCTTGCGTGGGCGCGTAATGAGTTCAGTGGCGTTTACCGGGATCGGAGAGTATGGGGCCCCGCACCCCCTGGTGCTTACATCCCACCTCATCCCCTGCCCGTTATCCTGCCACTGATTCACGAAAAATATGGATATGCCTTTGGGGCAAACGTGCTTTGACCCCCACATACATACATAGATTCCCTCATCCGGTTCCCACCATTTGTCCCAACAGACTTTCAATTGTCCGTTAGTCCCCGTAATTGTCCGATGGGTATTATTACCCAATCGCTCCCACTCGACCGAAGAATTCCTCATATTCTGCTCAGCTTTCGTAGCCACCACCATCGGCTCAATGGGACATTCCCATTACAAGTCAAACAAATCCGTTTGCCGACGGTGACGCTGACTCTGGGTGCGATGATCCTCACTTTGGGGCACATCAAAGAAGTCTCTTTATAGGCAAATCCCGATGTACTGGAATATTCAGTTGAATTCGTTCCCAGCCATCCTGGCCACCTTCCCTTGTGGAAATAAGTGGCGGTCTCCTCAGCCTCTCGCCTCCCGGTCCCATCTACCGCGATGGGGGCCGTGTCCCCGGAGCATCCAAACACCACGACATCCTTGGTGCGGCCTCGATAGGCCAATCCACATCCAAATGCCGCGAGCACTACCAGAATCCGTTCCATCCTTCCTTGGTTCCTGTGATCAGATAACATGAGGTAGCCAGCCTCCCAAGAGTCTCTGGCTTTTGTGAAGGGTGAGCGGGTCCCCTGACCTCGCCTCACGTAAGAAGACATGTGCACTGGATAGATCTTTTAACTAAACCTAATCTAAACTCCCATTATTTATCTCCTTACTTATCAAAATTAAACTATAAAACTTACAAAACTTACAAGCTAAAACTTATCACTTATCTTATCAACTGTACAGCGCCGCCCGTTCCCAGGGCGGCCTACTCAAATTCTGTGGCGGCTGCCGCAGGCTTCTCCCAACGGTGGGAGGGCATTGACCCCTCCCTTTGATCTGCCGCAGCCTGTTGCTGCTGCGCTGTGACTGGGCTCTCCCTGGGCTGCCTTAGCCTTGAACCTACGCCTTGGGACACTCTGGGGACTTAACCATATCTTCCTGGGCTGGGGTATCCGACTTGACCTACGGGGGGCTACCGGGGACAGGAACTCCAGGACCGACGGACCGGGTTTCGAGACTTCCACCGTTGCGACCTGTGGTCCCACCACAGCCGCTGGCTCCGCCTCCCCTGACTCCGCCTCCCTGAACTCGGGATCTGCAGCCTCTGGCACCGCCCTACTTGGCCCAGTAGGCGGCCCTTCACTCGCAGTCCCTACCTCCCTCGAGGGCAAGACTTCCAAGGCGGACGGACTGGGTTCTGAGGCTTCCATTGCCACGTCCTGTGGTCCCACCACAGCCGCTGGCTCCGCCTCCCCTAGCTCCGCCCCCCTGAGTTCGGGACCTGCAGCTTCTGCCTCCACCCTGTGTGGATCTCCATCTGCAGTCCCTATCTTCCCTTTACCTGAATCGGGGGCGACCCTTTCGTCCTCCGATTCCAGCTCCTCTTCGCTTGTGTCACTATCTTGGTCGAGCTCCTCGAACTCTTCCTCATCTGACTCCCAACCCCAATAAAGGATCCTACATTTTGCTAGGATGTCCTCTCCCCTGATGCAGGCTGCTTTGCCTGCCTGTGTGCCCTGTGGCCCTACCCGGGGCTGCGAGTCCCCACTCGCAGGTTTGGCCCCTGTGGTTGGCCCTTGCGCACCCGGCTTATACAGTTTGCACTGATTTACGTGGAACCACTTAGTGCGCCGAGGTACCTTTACGGCGTATACCATGGGACTCGCCTTATCTACAATGCTGTAGGGTCCCATATACAGTGGTTCCAGACTCCCTACTCTGGCATAGTTTCTGACCATGACCTGGTCTCCTACTTCCCACTCCTGCTTCTTGCGGGGTTCCAGCAACAGGCGATTGCCCTGATGCTGCCTTCCCATGTTCCCAGCCGCCTGCTCATAAACCTGCTTCAGGCGCTCCAAGAGGGTCTGGACGAACTTGTCCCTGCTTACCTCTTGGAGCTGACCCTCAGTGAGCACCGGCGCTAGCACATGGGTGGGGGTTCGCATGATCCTTCCAGTCATCACCTCGTGCGGGGAATACCCCGTACCTTTCGACTGACTGGCCCGGATCCCCATGAGGACTAGAGGCAGAACCTCCGCCCATTTTTGGGGCGAGTTCATAGTCTCTTTCCTCAATTTCTCCTTCAGGGTCCGGTTCATGCGTTCAACAATCCCGGATGACTGGGGATTGTGCGCTACGTGCCACTTCCCTTCAATGCCCAAAAGCATGAGGGTGTTCTGCATCACCTGGCCGGTGAAATGACTCCCTTGGTCTGACTCCACGAAACGGGGGAGTCCCCACCGCGAGAACACTTCCCGGACCAAGATTTTTGCAGTACCCAGCGCCGTAGCTGTTTTACAGGGGAAGGCTTCTACCCATTTGGAAAACACGTCCACCAAGACGAGGCAGTATTTGTAGCCTCCCTGGGTGGTGGGCAGGGGCCCTATATAGTCGATCTGTATCGACTGCCATGGTCCCTCCACCCTCCTGATGTGCCCCATGGGCACTTTCCTTTTCTGGGGGTCTGGGTTGTTTGCAGCGCACACGAGACAGCTAGCACAGAACTCGCGGACCTGCTCCCTGAGTCCCGGCCACCATCCCGCCTGCTCTACCCGTTGCCAGGTAACCTCGGGCCCGGGGTGCCCTGCCCCCGGTCCCTCATGAGCCAACTGGAGGAATTCCCTCCTGTGCTGCTGCGGCACAACCCACTGCTCCTCGCGGAACAGCATGCCTTCTTTAACGGAGAGGGTTGCCGTACTGTACGGACCCTCTACCTGCTTGCCCTCAGCAATGGTTCTGAGAACTGCTTTTAGGGCGGGATCCTGGTTCTGGACGGTCTTAAGGTCTAGGGGCAATGCTACCCTGGTGTTCCCGGGATTCCCGTCCCTGCCTTGGATCGCTGCCACGGGTCCGGGCCCATAGGGGTCCCAGAAAATGCCGTTACGGGCACCCTCCCTGGCTAGCGCATCCGCCTGCTGGTTGCCCTCCCCACGGGGCTCTGTGGAGGAGTGAGCCTTCACCTTATGGATGAAAATCTCCCCTTCCTCCCCTACTGCTGCTAGGATCTTTTCCAGCAAGGGCTTCACCGTTAAAGGTCGCCCGTCCGCGGAGGTGTATCCACGGCGGGACCAAATGGCCAGGTATTCCGTACACGAATTGCATGTGAACATACTGTCCGAGCAAATCGTGTATGGGGTTGGGAAAGTTTCTGGGTGGGTAACGACGTACGCCACCGCAGACAGCTCAGCTTGCTGCGCGCTCATGGTGCTGGGGAGCTTAATCGCCAGGGCAAGGTTTGCCGCAGGGTCATAAACTCCACACCCTGTGAGTCGTTCGCCAGCGGACACTGTGCTGGAACCATCAACATAAATCTCGCGACCTGTGGGATGTATCCCGGCCCGCAAACCTATGTTGACTTCCCACACCCCTTCCACCGAACACTGGTGGGCTGTACCGGGGTATACCAAATTGGCCGCAAGCCTGGGCTCGCAAAGACCTTTAACTCTAAGATCCATCTGGGAAAGGAGAAGGGTCCAGCGCGCAATTCGAGCGCTGCTTACGGTCCCATCCTTAATCCTCCCATCTAGAAGCATCTTAGTTGGTGTGTGATGGGTGAGGAGAGTGATGGGAGAGAGCCCTGTGAAGATCGCTGATCTTTTCACAGCCCAATGCGTGGCTAAAAGATGCCTTTCGCAATTGGAGAAACTCCTCTCCACATCCGTTAACACCCTGGACGAATAGACAACCGGCCTCAGCTTGCCGTGGCGCTCTTGGAGCAGCACAGCGCTCAAGCTGTCTCCGCTGGCAGCTACCTCCAGGAAAAACTCCTTCCCCCCATCTATGGCCCCTAAAGCTGGCGCGGTCTGCAAATTCCTTTTTAACTTCTCGAAGGCTGCCTGGCAGCCCTCGTCCCAAGACCACTCTACTCCCTTATGGAGGAGTCGGAGCAGCGGCGCTGCTGTGGCCGCATAGTCTTCGATAAAATCTCTGCAGTAACCGGTCAGTCCCAAAAAGGACCTCACACCCCTTATGGTGTTGGGAATCGGTAACTCTTGCACCGACTCCCTCCTAGCCTTATCTATGGCTCTTTCCCCAGCGCGAATGGTCAGCCCCAGGAATTTTACTTCCTGCTGACCGATACGTGCTTTCTTAGGGTTCACTTTAAAACCCTTTCTCGCTAGCAGCTCCAATAACTCGGCCAGCAGTGGTCCATGCTCCTCCCTTGAGTCCGTAAATAGGAGCAAATCATCCACGTACTGCACTATCTGATTGGGCTGACTAAACTCCTTTAAACTTCCTGCCATACACTGATGGAAAATACTGGGGCTGTTGTGGAAACCCTGTGGCAAACAGTTCCATGTGTACTGTTGTCCTTTGAAAGTAAAGGCAAACTTGTACTGGTCCTCTCGCCGCAGCGGGATGGACCAAAAACCGTTCGAGATATCCAGCACCGTGAACGTGGTCGCGGACGCTGGGATACTCCCTATTAGGTCAGCAACTGCTGCTACCGTGGGCGCGCAGGCGGGGATGTTACTGTTAAGGACTCTGTAGTCCACCGTGGCCCTCCACGAATTATCCGGCTTCCTAACCGGCCATAATGGGGAGTTCACGTGTGTGGCTATCGGCCTCAACACGCCCTGCTGCACCAAGGAGGACATTGCTGTCTCCATATCGGGTTCTGCTTCTTTGGGGAAGTTATACTGCTTTTGGGGCCGGGTCATGGGGTCCCCATCTACGCTGACCTCAAACCCGGTAACCCTCCCACAATCGTGTTTGTGGGTTGCAAACGCGTGCATATTATCTGACACGTACGTCTGCATGTCCGTTGGGACATCCGCGACCATAAGCCCGAGGTCGTAGCCTCCGGATGGCTTCATGGTACACAGGGCCCCTTTACCTTCCTCCCCCGGGATTACCACTACCTTGCCTTTTCCACCCTTGGCTCCCCAGAGACAGTGATTCCTAAGGTCCACGAGGATCCCGTGCTCCGATAGGAGATCTGATCCGAGGATGCCTCTCCCACCCCCCTCTTGCCATTTCATCAGTATGCACTTCCACGTGGTGTGGAGTGCTCCTAAATGAATGGAGAGCGGAATGGAGAACGCGCCAGCCTGCTCTTTTCCCGTGAACCCCGCTAATGTGTATGGGACCTTGGTAGACAGTGGTGAGTCAAAGGGGCTATCCGTATGAATCACGGTGCATGAAGCTCCCGTGTCCAACAAATAACTACCCTTCTGCTTCTCTACCTCCATCTCCACCAGGGGTCGCTTCCACGCATCATAGCTGAGCGGACACAGGTAGACGGGCTGTGCGGGCTCTAGTCATTGGGTACTGTTGGACGGGGCTGCGGCATCTGCGGGGCCGGTAGCGACTGCCACCCTTCCTTGCGAAATCATGAGGGTCCGCATGGCTCCCAGCATTGATTCTATCGCATCGGGATGGATATGCACACCAGCTCCCTTATCGGGGGCAGGCGCCTGGGCTCGGGCTGCGGGATTTTTATCCCTGGACTCCTTCCAGGGGTTCCTGCAGTTCTTGCGCCAGTGCCCTGTCTTTCCGCACCCGAAACAAGCATTACTGGCTTGTGGGACGCGATTTCCCTCCTGATGCCACTCCCTTAGAGCCGGGGCTGCGGGCCGTGCCTCATGCACCTTTCCCTTAAGGGGACGCGCTCCCGTACTCCTAGTATTACGGTACCCTACCGTGAGTTGGTTTAAGACCGACTCCTCAGTTGTGATGGGGTTAGTGGGATCAAACCACGCTTTTGCCTGCTCCCTGACGGCTGGCAAACTGTTGGCTACTACACACCTGAGCCAATGAGTTAAACCGACGCCGTTCAAATAGGCGCGCTCTGGCGCACCTGGGCAGCTACGCTGGTATACTGGCCACAGCCTGTCGGCGAAAACCTTCGGGGGTTCTCCCTCCATCTGCACTGTCTGTCCCAATCTAACGAACGGACCTTCATCGTCCGCTCCCAACACTTCCAGGACCTCGTCCCTCAATTCCCCATAGGTATGCTCTCCCCTTTTGCTCGCGTCTGAGAGACACTGTAGGACCGAGCTGTCTAATGAGAACAGCAGCATTTTTGCCTTTTCCCCATCGTCGCAGCCGTTAATGGCTGCGGTCTGCTCTACCTCCCTGAAATGTACGGAAGGGTCGTCTGACTCGGACAGCTTCCGTACGTGACTGATCATAGCCCTCAGCTGGTGTGAGCTGTGAGGCAACACAAGCTGGTTCAGGAGATTCCCGTCCTCCCCATTGACTCCGTTCGGGCCCCTCTTGATACCTGTAAGCGGGCACAACGGTCGCGGCTTCACTACTACTTCAGGGGGCTGTACTACCTCGGGGACCTCTTCCTCTACTTCTACCACTTCCTAACTTACCCAGGTTGCCGAATAGCTGGGTGGCGCGGAGGGCACAGTGGCAAATGCCTCCTCTGCTTTGTTTGGTAGGGATTTTTGGAATTCCCCACCCACCGGCGGCTGGTGTGCTGACGGGCTGATAAGGCACACCATGCCGTGCGCTTTATTCAGGGCCTCTTTAAGGTTCCCTATCTCTCTTTGGCAGACGCTGTGATCGGCCCCCTCATGTTTATCCTCGAGGGCCATCTTATATGCCGCCCTAACCCCCTTTAAGCTCTCTTCCTGGGCTTTTATTTGAGCAGCTAGGCGGGCACATCGTTCCCTTATTCTGCCCTCATTTAATTTTGCCTCAGTGACCTGGCACTCGAGGTAATCTATTTTCGCCTCATGGTGGTTGGCGACTAACTGGCGTTCCTGATGCAACGCATTTAAGGACGCGATGAGCTGCTGCCCCCCCGCGACCTTTTCCTCCATCTCCACCACCAAACCCGTGATCTGAGCTGCCTGCGCTACGATGACCTGGTCCGAAAGCTGGACTTGCCTTTTATAACACATCAGCCAGACCGCTTTCTCTACCGATTTTCTGTGTTCTTTACTGCCTGTCCACCTGATGGCTGCGTCTAGCGGACGCTTATCCACCAGCAGGTCACTTATCCATCTCTTAGTCAAATTAACTTTTCCAAAAACATAATCTGCTATTCTCTCTTCCATAACATTTCGCCCATTCATACCAGGGTCTAACACATTATTTTCTCGCTGCCAGTGTCCCTTCGTGGTCGCCATTTTCTGTAAGGGGTTCGCGTGGCTCTGTGCTTAGCCTGGGTGCTAGTGCGGGGTTAGGCCTTGTTGCCTGTTCTGGTCTCCAGCCAGCCTGGTGACACTAGACACCTGTGAGTCGTTCGACCCACTCACCCTTACGGTTCTGACACTGGACTTAGGTGCGAGAGCAATAATGCAGAGAAAACTCAGGTAGACCCAGTTGAATAGTACGAAATGGAAAATCTTTATTGCATATTATCCAAGATTACGAAATACATGTCGTAAGCACAGATTAATGACAGTACAAACTTACATACATTTATGCAGCTAGGTTTAGGGAAACGAGGAGCGCACGACACATCGTAAAAGGGGACACACATTATAATTATCCTTAAAACAGAAACCCTCCCCTATCAATACCTGTCCTAATCTAGATCTGTAGGATCGAGACTCATGCTCACCACTCGTGATAACTCGGAGAATTCCGAAACGCTGCTCGGATGTTTTCACCACAGCACCTGACTATTCACGTGTTGATCAGGGGTCTCTGTACCCCACTTGTTTACTCGCTTTGCTCCGGCTAGCAGGCTGGACCGTCTGCTGTCATGAAGATCTGTGTTGACCTCGGAACTCTGATAAAACTCAAAGAAGAGTCTTCCTGTGCCCGACACCAGTTAGCCGGTAAAATTCAAAGAAGAGTCTTTCTGGACCGACACCAGTTGTCGGTAGAACTCGAAGAAAAGTCTTCCAGGGCCAGTTGTGGAGTAGCCGATAGAATTCGAAGAAGTGGTTAATCGATTTTCGGGCGCGGTCGGGGTTTACTGACCGCGGCGGCACGTGTAGTCGTCTTCTTCTCTTCTCATCTCATCTCATCTCCTCTCGGGCCTTCGGTTCCAACACCATTTACCGACTTCTCGGGATGGTGCGCCCGCTTACCGGCCTTCGCAGACCAGCTCTCCACAGATCTTCGCGGCAAGCCATGAGGTTGACTCCCGGTAGATCAGCGGATCAGAGAATAAGAGTCAAGAGTTCTCTAGCGAGTCAAAGGAATAAGAGAAAGATGGACGTTTGGACACTACAGTTTATAGTACTGTAATTCCTTATCTCCCGCCCAATCTTAATGTTCATCTTTTGTCATGTTTTGGCGCTCAAACTTCTTGTATGGGGTGGTACTTGTCGTTAATGGGTTTCGGTGATACTTGTAACTGTCTAAGTACCCGTTAATATTTCTCCCCTTGTGGAACCGGCTAGGAGTCTCCCTGGAGGGGTTTTGGGGGCCTCCGAATTCTTGCTGTGAGTACCCGCGAACGGCTCTCTCATCGTAGAGCCGTGGGGAATTTGCGTATCAGTGTCTTTGGATGGGCCCCTTGATTGCCCAGTACAATAGCTCTTATTTGTGCATGGAAAAAACCCGATTCCAGCACTTATATTCCTTGCTTGGGTGTTAAAAATGCAAAACGATCTCGTCTTGTCTTATCTCAATATGCTGAGTCCTGTCCGATCTTGCTGAAATGTTTATTGAAACACCATCTTGTCTGCCTGCTGAAAGTCTAGAACCTTCTGCCACGAGGCGTGGCGGCCATTTTACAGGCTGCTTGTGTCCGTTTTGAAACCTGACAGCATTTTGCTGAAATAAAGCTGTGTTTACGAAACTGTATGCCTCTTTCTCATTATTTTCAAATCGCGATAATTTGCGAATTCTACACTCCCTCAGTACTGCCCCTCCGACAGTGCAGCGCTCCCTCAGTACTGCCCCTCCGACAGTGCGGCGCTCCCTCAGTACTGCCCCTCCGACAGTGCAGCGCTCCCTCAGCACTGCCCCTCCGAGAGTGCAGCGCTCCCTCTGTACTGCACTGGAGTGTCAGCCTCGATTTTTGTGCTCCAGTCTCTGGAGTGAGACTTGAACGCACAACCTTCTGACTCAGAGGCTAGCGCGCTGCCCACTGAAACACGGCCGACACCACGGGCACTGTTAGAGAGACTACATTTTATTCCTAGGAAGAATAAATCACTAAGGATTGGTTTTGGAATCAGAAGTTCGGTTGCATGGGCATGTAAGGAATTCGATGATGTACAACTGAGTTGCAAAGGACTTGTGCAGGGAACCTGTTATTCAAGAAAGGCTGCAGGATTCTGGTAAAGGTTTAGACTTGTTCCGTGCTGATTCAGAAGAAATCCACTGAGGCGACACTCTCAGAATCGAATTATTTTCTCTTGTAGTATATTTGTCAATCTTAGAAAACGAATGTTCCCTCTGGGGATTGCTCCCCGTGTCCTGGGGCCAACATTCAACCTTCAACCAACACCACCAAGACAGATTAACTGGTCATTTATCTCATTGCTGTTTGTGGGATCTTGCTGCACAAATCAGCTGTCGTGTTTGTCTACATTACAACAGTGACTACACCTCAAAAGTGATTCGTTGGCTGTGAAGCACCTTGGGGCGTCCCGAGGGAGTGAATAGCGCTATTAGGAACATAAGAACATAAGAAACAGGAGCAGGAGTCAGCCCAACGGCCCCTCGAGCCTGCTCCACCATTCAATAAGATCATGGCCGATCTTCCACTTCATCTCCACTTTCCTGCATTATCCCCATATCCCTTGATTCCCTTAATATTCAAAAATCTAGCGATCTCTGTCTTGAATATACTCAACGACTGAGCCTCCACAGCCCTCTGGGGTAGAGAATTCCAAAGATTCACCACCCTCCGAGTGAAGAAATTTCTCCTCATCTCAGTCCTAAATGGCCGACCCCTTATTCTGAGACTGTGACCCCTGGTTCTAGACTCCAGAGCCAGGGGAAACATCCTCCCTGCGTCTACCCTGTCAAGCCCTGTAAGAATTTTGCATGTTTCAATGAGATCACCTCTCATTCTTCTAAACTCTAGAGAATATAGGCCTAGTCTACTCAATCTGTCCTCATAGGAAAATCCCCCCATCCCAGGAACCAGTCTGGTGAACCTTTGTTGCACTCCCTCTATGGCAAGTATATCCTTCCTTAGGTAAGGAGACCAAAACTGTACACAATACTCCAGGTGTGATCTCACCAGGGCCCTATATAATTGCAGTAAGACGTCTTTACTCTTATACTCAAATCCTCTTGTAATTAAAATGTAAGTCTTCCTTCTGTCGCTCTGCAAGCTAACCTCAAACAGTGAACTCACACTTTGACGTTTAAAGGATATATTCATTCAAACCGCTAGGAAAAGCAATAAAAATTATACCGGACGGACCACCCGGCATCGACCGAGGCACCGGATTCGGACTCCCTCCCTAACAGCACTGTGGGAGCACCTTCACCTCACGGACTGCAGCGGTTCAAGGAGGCAGCTCACCACCACCTTCTCGAGGGCAATTAGGGATGGGCAATAAATGCTGACCTTGCCAGCGACGCCCACATCCCGAGAATGAATAAAATAATAAGGAGTACTTTACATGACCCTAATAAAGTTGCCTCACAATGCCAGAGTACAACTACAATCTCCTGACAGGGACTAATCTGACTAGTCATAACTGACAATGTGATTAGAACAAGCCAGGACTGGTGCTACCAAAGTACATAGATATCGACATATTTCTCAGAATGTGGATCACACGGGAAAGACTAGACAATTTTAATGAAACTAAATTCGAACAGCCATGTACAAGAACAAGGTTTAATATTCCACACACAGTTTTATTTTGTAATGTAACTAGCATTCTCAGATTGCCAGTTTCTGACTTGACACCAAAGCCGGGAAGGAAGAGTAAAGAACAAGGCACAGAAACAGGCCCAACTGGTCCATGCCGGTGTTTATGCTCCACACGAGCCTCCTCCCACTCTACTTCATCTCATCCTAGCTTTAGATCAATCTTTTAAGATTTTAAAAATTCCCTTTTCAGGACATATTTATTACGCAGTCCAATAAACCTCAAGACTACTTGGTTACGGGGTTTTGTTTGTATGTGGGTCAAGTGAGTACTCTCATGTTTGAACAGTGAGGGGCACACCCTGTTGGTGCCGGAAATAGCATTGGTGCCAACTCGATATGGAAATGCCCAAGAGCCCAGGATTTGGGACAGGGTCAGGGGCACATCCGTTGGGCAAGTTCGGCATATCTACCCCAGAAACGGCTCCCGTGGAGTTTCTGGAGCTGTGTACAGATTCATCAAAAATGCCAAATGGAAGTAGATCTGACAATTATGTATTTTAACAGAAAACTGACTGAAGTAAAATGTAGTCAGTTACCAGTGCAATTATATATTTATTTTATAAATCACTTCCCTTCTACTAATATAGGGAAGGAGCAGCGCTCCGAAAGCTCGTGATTTCAAATAAAACTGTTGGGGGGAAAAATTAGGTCGTGCCCCATTTGGGGCGCAAATATCGTCTGGACGCAAATATTAGCGCCTGGCGCTAATTATCGGCACTGACTGGAAACTTCACTTTTACCGCCCCGGGAGGTGAGTGGAGCGCTAAATCAGGCGCTGCACACCTGTCTTAAGGCGCAAAGGCCAAGGAGTGAGGCGCTAACTCAGAGCGCTGGCGAAGCTCATGTAATGTCAGTCAGCAATGGAACACACACACAATGGCACGGGCCAGTTCTTAAAGGGGATGGTTAATCTTGCTTTCCATCCACATCCTGTTCATTGCAGCCTTGAATCTCGGCCTGGAGAGACTTGCACATCAAATGTGCTGGAAAGAACAATGGAGAGTACCAGGCAAAGAGCTCAGAGTGCAGCTCCCACAGTCTCTGCTAAATCGATACAAGGAATGGCAAATCAAAATGAACCTGCAAAGTGCTGCTCAGTACCCAAAACTCCTTCACACAACGTTGAATCTCTCCAGAAGTCTCTCTCTCTCTCTCTCAGAATGCGTAGTTCAAAAATGCCACCAACAATAAAAGACAGGAAGAGGCCCCCTTTAAATAGCGCCCCCCCCCAGCCCCACAGCGATTGATAGCGTTCCAGTCTTCTGGTCGTTGGATGCGCCAGGCGGTAAGGCAGGGGGCGCCACTCAATTTCCGCTCCGGGGCGCCACAAGGGCGTTGCACCATGGAATGACGTCACAATCTGCGCGCACAGGTGGTCGCAGCGGTAAAGTTTAGCGCCGCCGCACAATCTCTAGTTAAGTTCCCGAGCGGCGCAAACATCGCTGCGCCCGGGCGTTAGCGGCTTTGCGCCCCATTAGCGCCCTCTTAAGGCGCTAACGGGAGGCGCTAACGGGAGGCGCAACCAACTGAATTTTTACCCCTTGGACTATAACCTGGTGTTGTGCGACTTCTCATTTTTGTCCACCCCAGTCCAACACCGGCATCTCTGCATCATGACTAATATAGGGAGCTGTTTAATAGCTGGTGCCAGGGAGCTAACACCCTCCACCTGCATTAATCACCGTCAGCAACTTTCTCCAGTGACCCAATGAACTGCCCCACATTTATTAAAGGGTAAACCTTCTGTGACTCTGGGAGAGTTCAGTTTGCGAGAGTGCTGTGTTTCCCAGAAATGTTGTGAAAAACTTGATGCTGTCCCATTCACTCAGTTGTTCAATATCCTGAACAGTAACTGAAAGCGATGAGACTTGATCCTTGTGTTCAAATCCCTCCGTGGCCTCGCACCCCACCCCCCCCCCCCCCCCCCTTCCCCACCACCATCTCTGTAACCTCCTCCAGCCCTACAACCCTCCGAGATCTCTGCACTCCTCCAATTCTGGCCTCTTGAGCATCCCCGATTTCCTTCGCTCCACCATTAGCAGCCGTGCCTTCAGCCACCTAGGTCCTAAACTCTGAAATTCCCAATTCCCTCTCCGCCTCTCGATCTCTCGCTTACCTCTTTAACCAAGCTTTAGGTCATCTGTCCTAATATCTCTTTATGTGGCTCGATGTCAAACTGTGTCTGATAACTCTCCTGTGGAGTGCCTTGGGACGTTTTACTACATTAAAGGCGCTATATAAATACAAGTTGTTGTTGACTTGGCAATGGGCTTGCTGCAGATATTTGCACATCTGGTCTGGTGCCTGCTGTTCCTCCCCATCATGCCTTCTTTCGTGTACCACTTCAACCATGAAATACTGGATTTGAGATATTTTAAAAATAAAAATTTTCCAACCACATCTCATCCTCACCTAATATCAAAATCCCAAACCTAATTCCAGCCCTAACCTCACCTTCACCTAATATAAAAATGTTAGTCACAATCCCAACTCCAATCTCATCCTAATTCTCAAATCTCAGTCTTAATCCTAAACCCAATCCCATTCCCCATCTATCAATCTAAAATCCCAATCCTAAACCCAATCCCATTCCCCATCTATCAATCTAAAATCCCAATCCTAAACCCAATCCCATTCCCCATCTAACAATCTAAAATCCCAATCCTAACCCCAATCCCATTCCCCATCTAACAATCTAAAATCCCAATCCTAAACCCAATCCCATTCCCATCTAACAATCTAAAATCCCAATCCCATTCCCCATCTAACAATCTAAAATCCCAATCTCAATCCCATTCCCCATTTAACAATCTAAAATCCCAATCCTAACCCCAATCCCATTCCCATTTAACAATCTAAAATCCCAATCCCATTCCCCATCTAACAATCTAAAATCCCAATCCCATTCCCCATCTAACAATCTAAAATCCCAATCTCAATCCCATTCCCCATTTAACAATCTAAAATCCCAATCCCATTCCCCATCTAACAATCTAAAATCCCAATCCCATTCCCCATTTAACATTCTAAAATCCCAATCCCATTCCCCATCTAACAATCTAAAATCCCAATCCCATTCCCCATTTAACATTCTAAACTCCCAATCCTAACCCCAATCCCATTCCCCATCTAACAATCTAAAATCCCAATCCCATTCCCCATCTAACAATCTAAAATCCCAATCCCATTCCCCATCTAACAATCTAAAATCCCAATCCCATTCCCCATCTAACAATCTAAAATCCCAATCTCAATCCCATTCCCCATTTAACAATCTAAAATCCCAATCCTAACCCCAATCCCATTCCCCATCTAACAATCTAAAATCCCAATCCCATTCCCCATCTAACAATCTAAAATCCCAATCCCATTCCCCATTTAACAATCTAAAATCCCAATCCTAAACCCAATCCCATTCCCCATTTAACAATCTAAAATCCCAATCCTAACCCCAATCCCATTCGCCATCTAACAATCTAAAATCCCAATCCCATTCCCCATCTAACAATCTAAAATCCCAATCCCATTCACCATTTAACAATCTAAAATCCCAATCCTAAACCCAATCCCATTCCCCAGACTCTGCTCTCTACACTAACTGGCTCTATATTGGGGGGCAGTGCTGGGGCTGGGGCGCGTGCACTGTTCCCCGGGTAACGCGCGCCTTTTCCGAATGGAAAGCCTCCCGGGGCGCGTGCCCGCCGGGCTGCGCGGGGGCGCGCCCTGTGTTGATATTTGAACAGGAGCCGGCAGCAGGAGGCTGGAGCCAGGCAGCAGCAGGTCTGTACAATAAGGCAGAAATAGCAACTCTTCAGATACTTAAACGTTATCGCCAACATAAAACAGGTGGGGTACGTTTGCAGAAGTTCAAAATATTAATGTTTACTTTGTTTAAAAAAAAAGTTATAGGCATCATAACATTTTTTGTTACAAATTTACTGTTCTTTATTTAAGATTTTTTTTTAAATTTCTCGACACCAGAATAGAAAGTCACTTTTTTTCGTCAGTTATTCCCACTTGTCCTAAAGTTTTCTCAAGTCCTGATAACTTTTTTTAAAAGCAGAAATAAATGGCTTCTTGCTCCCTAGAAAGGAACCTGTACAAAGCAAATCGAAACTGCAAATTTAAAATTAAAAAAAAAATCACAGGCAATGTTGAAAATACACAGCAGCAACTGAAATTAGGTGACTATTTCAGATGGGGTCTAAGTTCTGAAGAAGGTTCTGTCTCTGAAACATTCATTTGCATTTTCTCCTTCAGATTCGAATGGACCTGTTATTTATTTGCAGTATTTGCTGTTTTTACTTTTTACATAACTTTTAAATTTCACAGGGCTCAGTTTTTTTCCTAAAATTTATGCCGCTTTCTAAATTTTCTTCTTTCCTTTAAATTCATTTGTATACTATTTCTCCAGTAACTTGAAGCTTTGTTTCTCTAATTAAATGGCCCCTCGTCTCTCGTGGAATTAAGAAGCCAGACATTGTTATCCGACATAAAAACAGAAAATGCTGGAAATACTCAGCAGGTCAGGCAGCATCTGTGGAGAGAGAAACAGAGTTAACCTTTCAGGACTGTGTCTCTCTCCACAGATGCTAGATCTGAAACGTTAACTCTGTTTCTCCCTCTCCACAGATGCTGCCTGACCTGCTGAGTATTTCCAGCATTTTCTGTTTTTATGTCAGATTTCCAGCAGTATTTTGCTTTTGTATTGTTGTCTGGCAACTGCTTCAAGCCAACTTATTGAAACAAGTTTTGTTTTTAAGAATGACAACACCACTGCAAAAAGTTAACTTAATTTCAGTATCACAGGAATATAGGAATCGCTGAACAAGGAAAGGCCAGGGTCCATCTAGTTCACCTTCTCCCATCCCGTTAGTCACCTGATCCAACGCTAATGGAGTTGTTGACCAATCACAGCGATCAATGAGTCTACAACAGACCCAGACACGAGGCGAGGAAAACCCCCAGTGGTGGAGAGCGTTGGGAACCATAGAAAGAAAGACTTGCATTTCTATAGCGCCTTTCACGACCACCGGACGTCTCAAAGCGCTTTACAGCCAATGAAGTACTTTTGAAGCGTGGTCACTGTTGTAATGTGGGAAACACAGCAGCCAATTTGCGCACAGCAAGCTCCCACAAACAGCAATGTGATAATGACCAGATAATCTGTTTTTTAGTGATGTTGATTGAGGGATAAATATTGGCCCCAGGACACAGGGGATAACTCCCCTGCTCTTCTTCGAAATAGTGCCGTGGAATCTTTTATGTCCACCTGAGAGAGCAGACAGGGCCTCGGTTTAACGTCTCACCCGAAAGATGGCACCTCCGACAGTGCGGCGTTCCCGCTGTACTGCCCCTCCGACAGTGCAGCGCTCCTTCAGTACTGCCCCTCCGACAGTGCAGCGCTCCCTCAGTACTGCCCCTCCGACAGTGCAGCGCTCCCTCAGTACTGCCCCTCTGACAGTGCAGCGCTCCCTCAGTACTGCCCCTCTGACAGTGCAGCGCTCCCTCAGTACTGCCCCTCCAACAGTGCAGCACTCCCTCAGTACTGCCCCTCCGACAGTGCAGCGCTCCCTCAGTACTGCCCCTCCGACAATGCAGTGCTCCCCCAGTACTGCCCCTCTGACAGTGCAGCGCTCCCCCAGTACTGCCCCTCCGACAGTGCAGCGCTCCCTCAGTACTGCCCCTCTGACAGTGCAGCGCTCCCTCAGTACTGCCCCTCCGACAGTGCAGCACTCCCTCAGTACTACCCCTCCGACAGTGCAGCGCTCCCTCAGTACAGCCCCTCCGACAGTGCAGCGCTCCCTCAGTACTGCCCCTCCGACAGTGCAGCGCTCCCTCAGTACTGCACTGGAGTGTCAGCCTAGATTTTGTGCTCAAGTCTCTGGAGTGGGACTTGAAGTCACTTGACTCTGAGGCGTGTGTGCTACCCACTGAGCCACGGCTGACACTGTATAGGTCCAAAGTCAGCTGTTCCTCCGGAGCACGCTACACTCACCACACGTCATGTCTCAAATTACTCAGATACTGGACCCCAAATAGTTGGTTCCACATCCCTTCAAGTCAGCTGGAGTGATTGGCTGACTGGGAAACCAGGCCTGGTGCATATATCCAGGTGAAGCCTGATCAACACGGCCAGTTCTTACGCTCTGCACGTTGGAGCTGCCCATATTCCTAGCAACAATGTCGTTCTGACCCCCCTACTATAAATTGACGTGGAATGTTCCACATTGTCTCGCTAACATGGAGTTATTGGGTGACGGTTTCAGAATTAAATCCCTGTCCATTAATTTATGCACACTCTGTGCTTGTTCCTTCATTCCTTTAGCCCTCACTTGGAAATGAACTGCACACATATTGGGGCAGGGTTTAGAGAATGAGTATTTCCCCCCTGTGGACCGATCAGGAAGGTCCATGCCCGAGTTCCAGTCTGTCTTGAGCTAGCCGATGTCAGTTGGAGGGCTGCAATTGACTTCAGTTCCCCAGCCTAAGGAAAGGAAAATTCAGCCAGGGTTCCCGGCTCCTGATTGCTATCGAGTGAGTGCATGCTGAAACGTGCATGAGCAGAGGACGACATGTGTGAACCCAGCAATGATGTCCCATGAATAGTTCATCGAATCTTACAGCACAGGAGGAGGCCGTTTGGCTCTTTGAAAGAGCTGCCAATTGGTCCCACTCCCCCCTGCTCTTTCCCTACAGCCCTACAAATGTTTCCTTTTCAAGTATTTATCCAATTCCCCTTTTGAAAGTTTCTATTGAATCTGCTTCCACCGCCCTTTAAGGCAGCGCGTTCCAGATCACAACAACTCGCTGCGTAAAAAAAAAAATCTCCTCATCTCCCCCTCTGGTTCTTTTACCAATTGTCTTTTGACCCTATACTCAAATATCCCGCTGGCATTCACTCTCCAGGCTCAAATTAGAAATAGCAAGTTGGGCGAAGTATCAGAGGACCGCAGGCACTGAGAAACCGTTCTCTCAGTATGCGCCTTTATAAAAGTAAGGGGGAAATAAACTTGTGCGTGTGGGGTGGGGGAACTTAACCCTTCCTGAGGCCCTATAGCATTCGCTAGCTGACGGGCCGAGCAGGATGTTCCCCAGTCCTACACTCTTTATTTAGCTGCTAGGCTGGTATGGTGAGGCTGCTTGATCGGCAAAACAATCCTAACTTGGGTAAGAGGTTGTTGGCGCAGGAAGCCAGGCCACGTCAGCGGACAATTATTATTCAGCGTTTCTTCATTACTTGCAGAAATGGAGGAAAGTGTTATCAGTGGACACGATGTGGTGTCGTATAAAAGGAACGATAAGCCCAAATGTGCCTACTCAATGGAGGTGGTCAACGCGGAACCAAAGGGGGCCCACTGGACCGAGACCGAGTTGCACCAGTTAATGGGGCAGCCCTCGCCAGAGAAGCAGAGGAAGGAGAACCAGCTCTTCCTCCCTGCCTCGGCCTACTCCAGCTCTTCCACCGTCCAGGCCTCGCAGGCCTCCGCTGTGCCACTCCCGGGCAGCAGCAACGCATTCCCGCCGCTGCACCAGGGGAAGGTGGAGCAGTCACACGGGGCGGAGGATGAGGTGCCTCAGTACGATGTCACACTGATGGAAGAGAAGCTTCAACCAATAGAGCAGCAGCTTCAATACCTGCTGAAGAAGGCGGAGGAGTTCCAGACACACCTGGTCTACAGGTATTTGCCCAGCTCACTTTTATCTTTGTTCTTTTCTCACAGAGGTAACGTTTCATTCGATTTTGTTTTCCCCCTGGGGTTTTTTTTTTGCCCAATTCTTCGTCCAGCGGACTTTATGCTTCTGCAGCTGTCCATGACCATTTGTTGTGTTCTGCCTCTCCCAAGAGGCGGGGGAGAGGAAGGAAGAAGCCTTTAGTCATGAAGATCCAGTCATCATGGTGTGGGGCAGGCTTGATGGAGCAGCTGGTCTTTCCCTGCCCGTTAATTTTAATGTCGGTACATCTGTAGTTAGCTACTAGCGAGCACCAGCATCCGCTGAGGAACCAAATCTCCCCTGTTGGGAGATACCACATTATCTGCTGGAGGGGCAGTACTGAGGGAGCGCCGCACTGTCGGAGGGGCAGTACTGAGGGAGCGCCGCACTGTCGGAGGGGCAGTACTGAGGGAGCGTTGCACTGTCGGAGGGGCAGTACTGAGGGAGCGCTGCACTGTCGGAGGGGCGGTACTGAGGGAGTGCTGTACTGTCGGAGGGGCAGTACTGAGGGAGTGCCGCACTGTCGGAGGGGCAGTACTGAGGGAGTGCCGCACTGTCGGAGGGGCAGTACTGAGGGAGTGCTGCACTGTCGGAGGGGCAGCACTGAGGGAGTGCTGCACTGTCGGAGGGGCGGTACTGAGGGAGTGCTGTACTGTCGGAGGGGCAGTACTGAGGGAGTGCTGCATTGTCGGAGGGGCAGTACTGAGTGAGCGCCGCACTGTTGGAGGGGCAGTACTGAGGGAGTGCCGCACTGTCGGAGGGGCAGTACTGAGGGAGTGCTGCACTGTCGGAGGGGCAGTACTGAGGGAGCGCCGCACTGTCGGAGGGGCGGTATTGAGGGAACGCTGTACTGTCGGAGGTGCCGTCTTTCGGATGAGACGTTAAACCGAGGCCCCGTCTGCTCTCTCAGGTGGATGTAAAAGATCCCATGGCGCTATTTCGAAGAAGAGCAGGGGAGTTCTCCCCGGTGTCCCGGGGACAATATTTATCCCTCAACCAACATCACTAAAACAGATTATCTGGTCATTATCGCATCGCTGTTTGTGGGAGCTTGCTGTGCGCAAATTGGCTGCCGCGTTTCCTACATCACAACAGTGACTACACTTCAAAAAGTACTTCATTGGCTGTAAAGCGCTTTGAGACATTCGGTGGTCATGAAAGACGTTGTAGAAATGCAAGTCTTTCTTTCTTTTTATACATTCACTCTTAAACCACCACAGATGTACGCGCAGAACTCCTCTGCGCAGCTTCCGGTCGTTGGCAGCAGTCACTCTGTTTAAACAGTATGAAGCCGTGAAATCCCTTCCCTTCTTCCCACAGTCCACGAGCTGTTAAAGTCCAAACTTGGTGGCATGCAGCCAGCGCTTGATCTGCCTCCTCGCTATCTTTCCTCAAACCTGGCCATGTCCTGAACAATGGGTTTTGGATCCTCACTAAAGCTTCATTTAAAAAAAAAAGACTTGTTCGTCGCTCAGATCTAATAATCCTTTATGAAGCTGTTGCTTCTTAACTTGAAAGCCCCAGCGGTTCAATAATAACTGAGTGACGATTGTTTAGTGCTGAATTAACCATCAGAATCAGTGAGTAACGTAGCTCCAACCTGGTGTTAATCACTAGTGATCTTAGCCTGATTTACATTCCAGTAGTTTCAGTAACTAGTGTCACTAAGGTTAGTAGATAACGTGACGGGCCAGTTTAATGGCGGGTTTAACGGCGCGCGCCGTTATCAATGCGCGAACCGTCCCGCAACTTGTGGCGAGGGAGAGTCACCCCGGTGAGTGGCGAATCGCCACGAGTCGCTGGACGATTTGCGCCGCTCCGCCATCAGCCTCACAGAAACGGCAGCTCGCCCTCAACCTCCCCGCGAGTTTCAGGAAATTGCTGCCGTCGCGCATTAATCGCCCATTAAACTCGCCGCAGAAAGTTAGGGCTGGAATCTAACAGCCTAAGTACCTTTGTAATGAGGAGATTTATGTTCCTGCAATGCCACTCAAACTCTCCTGCCCAGAGAGGGAACAATTTAAACTGTGGAGTCTCATTCCAACAGGTAGTCAATTGTTGTTAGAGATTTCAAAAACATTTTCTTGCTTTTCCTTTATGTCTCTTTTTCTCTCTCGCTCTTAATCCGATCTTTCTTTCCCTCTCTTTATTTCTCTTTCTGTACATGGTTTGACTCTAATTCACCCGATTTTCTTCTCCGTTGTTCCTCTGTTTCTTTCTCAATCCTTAAATCTCATTGGTTAAGGAGATAGACTGTTGGCCCCGTCGTTCACCGAGGTCCCAGACGCCCCGGTGCCCTCGCTGCGCCGTTATCCGCTCGCGCTCCCGGCAAGAGACAGGGCAAAAGAATTTGAGAGCTGAAGGGTGAGGGTAAAGGTCTAAGCTAACGGGGGATGGCCCGAGATGCCCCACTCCAACAACATTCGGAGCCATTATTGTAACGGGCTAAACAACATCTTTGGTGTCTGCCTCTTGATGGTCTTGACTCTGCTCCCTCCCTACAGCAGGGACCGAATCCACAATGAGGAGTTTGCCAGGGCCGTGCCGATCTTTGTGAAAACCTGCCAGCCGTACTTTGCCTACCTGGAGTCCACGGCCCGCAGCATCCATTCCGACAGGAAGCCTCTTCCCGAGTATATCCAGAAACGGGTAATGCTTTTAGGAGTAAGATTGTAAAGCGCTTTGATGAAGGTTCCCACTCCGTATTCAGGAAAGTTTTAACAGCGCAACGTAATCCAGGCCGGCATTCCCAGTGCAGTACTGAGGGAGCGCCGCACTGTCGGAGGGGCGGTACTGAGGGAGTGCTGCACTGTCGGAGGGGCAGTACTGAGGGAGCGCTGCGCTGTCAGAGGGGCGGTACTGAGGGAGTGCTGCACTGTCGGAGGGGCAGTACTGAGGGAGCGCTCCACTGTCGGAGGGGCAGTACTGAGGGAGCGCTGCACTGTCGGAGGGGCAGTACTGAGGGAGCGCTGCACTGTCGGAGGGGCGGTACTGAGGGAGTGCTGCGCTGTCAGAGGGGCGGTACTGAGGGAGTGCTGCACTGTCGGAGGGGCAGTACTGAGGGAGCGCTCCACTGTCGGAGGGGCAGTACTGAGGGAGCGCTGCACTGTCGGAGGGGCAGTACTGAGGGAGCGCCCCACTGTCGGAGGGTTAGTACTGAGGGAGTGCCGCACTGTCGGAGGGGCAGTACTGAGGGAGTGCTGCACTGTCGGAGGTGCTGTCTCTCGGATGAAACATTAAACCGAGGCCCCGTCTGTTCTCTCGGCACTATTGCGAAGAGGAGCAGGGGAGTTCTCCCTGGTGTCTTGGCCAGTATTTATCCCTCAACCAACATCACTCAGAAACAAATTATCTGGTCATTATGTTTCATTGCTGTTTGTGGGATCTTGCTGTGCGCTAATGGGCTGCCACTGTTTCCTACATTACCAGTGACAGTGACGACACTTCAAAAGTACTTCATTGACTGTAAAGCCCTTTGGGACGTTCTGAGGTTGTGAAAGGTGCTGTAGAAATGCAAATTGTCTCTTATGATCGCCCCAGGTTCAGTTCCCAGTCTGCTCTCTGGGGGCAGCATAAAGTGCTACAATTGTGCCTGAAAATTAGCAGTGTCTTCATTACTATACAGTGGCCCCTGCCGGAAGTGTGTTTGCATGTGCTGAGTCAGGTGAGGACAGCAACAGCAACTTGTATTTATCCAGCGCCTATAATATAGTAAAACGTCCCAAGGCGCTTCACAGGAGCGATTATCAGTCAAAATCTGACACCGAGCCACATAAGGAGATATTAGGACAGGTGAGAGGTAGGTTTTAAGGAATGTCCCAAAAGAGGAGATGGAGGTAGAGAGGGGGAGAGGTTTAGGGAGGGAATTCCAGAGCTTAGGGCCTCGGGCAGCTGAAGGCATGGCCGCCAATGCTGGAGCACTGGAAATCGGGGATGAGCAAGAGGCCATGGGCAACATGGTGGCATAGTGGTTAGCACTGTTACCTCACAGCGCCAGGGACCCGGGTTCGAATCCGGCCTCAGGTGACTGTCTGTGTGGAGTTTGCACATTCTCCCCGTGTCTGCGTGGGTTTCCTCCGGGTGCTCCGGTTTCCTCCCACAGTCCAAAGATGTGTGGGTTAGGTTGATTTGGCTATGATAAAATTGACCCTTAGTGTTAGGGGGATTAAATACGTGGGGATAGGGTGGGATATGTGTCGGTGCAGGCTCGGTGGGCCGAAATGGCCTCTATCTGCACTGTGGGGATTCTGTGAGGCCAGAGTTAGAGGAGCGCCGACATCTCGGTGGGTTGTGGGGCTGGAGGAGGTTACAGAGACAGGGAGGGGGGGCGGGGCGACGGAGGGATTCGAAAACAAGGATGAGAATTTTAAAATAACCGTATTTTAGAAAACAAAGTTCAGGTGTAAAATTTAAATCAGTATTGAGACGTTTAAAATTCGGCACCTGCACCAGGGCGGACCGGACTAGTGAGAAACCGGGAGATTTCCTGGAAGTCCCCCCCCCACCCCGTGAATGGTTCCATAGCGCTGTACTATTAGCTTCTCCTTTTTTCTGTGAGACCCGTTCAGGGGAAGCCAGTCCTTTCCTGACCTGTACCCTATTTTTTGGTCAATATTTTTGCCCATCAAGCCTTTGACCTTTGACACAGGCAGTGACCTTTGACACAAACCAGGCAAACGCAAACCCCTGTGACGTTTTGTTTCTGCTGCTGGTTTAACTCTGTATTTGCGCTGTCTTCTGCCCTCCCTGTGTCTATCGTTGCCCTTGCCTTGCACTGCACGTTACTTGCTTTCTCTGTGTCCGCCTGTTACTTACTGTGTTTTCCCAGCTTTTGCAGTTCTCCCAGCAGCTGGCCTCGAGTCTGGAACAGCTGGTTCTAATGTACGCGTCCTTCGGTTTCATCTCGTTGGAGGAGACGGACCCCTGCAGGTAATGGGGACCCCTCGCCCCCTTCGCCATCACTGTCCGAGGGAAAATGAAATCGCAATGCAAGAAAACATCTGACTATCAGCTATCTCAAACTCCCAAGTAACTCAAGTAGAGCAAACTGTCTGGTCCGGTTCTGATCCGGTCCGGTACTGATCTGGTCCGGTTCTGATCTGGTCCGGTACTGATCTGGTCCGGTACTGATCTGGTCCGGTACTGATCTGGTCTGGTTCTGATCTGGTCCGGTACTGATCTGGTCTGGTTCTGATCCGGTCCGGTACTGATCTAGTCCGGTACTGATCCGGTCCGGTACTGATCTGGTCCGGTTCTGATCTGGTCTGGTTCTGATCTAGTCCGGTACTGATCTGCTCTGGTTCTGATCTAGTCCGGTACTGATCTGCTCTGGTTCTGATCCGGTCCGGTACTGATCTGGTCCAGTTCTGATCTGGTCCGGTTCTGATCTGCTCCGGTTCTGATCTGGTCCGGTTCTGATCTGGTCCGGTTCTGATCTGGCCTGCTTCTGATCTGGTCTGGTTCTGACCTGGTCCGGTTCTGATCTGGTCCAGTTCTGACCTGGTCCGGTTCTGATCTGGTCCAGTTTTGATCTGCTCCGGTTCTGATCTGGTCTGGTTCTGACCTGGTCCGGTTCTGACCTGGTCCGGTTCTGATCTGGTCCGGTTCTGATCTGGTCCGGTTCTGATCTGGTCCGGTTCTGACCTGGTCCGGTACTGAGCCACACAGACCAGAACAGTTCCAAGTTCTCGACCTGCGGGGAGTCGGTGGGTCTCAGCCAGGGTAGCAGGTGGTGGGAGCACTCTATTTGGCCTCAGCACCTCCTAAGCTTGCAAGGGGGAAATGATCCAAACTCTTGCGGAAAAAATGTCTGATGAGGACACGATCAGGTTTGGGTGCGGGGCCACCCTCTGGTCAAAATAGCCTGTTATCTCGGCTCAAAGATGAAGAAAGGCCATTTGGACAAGGTATCACGGGAGCTGCCAGTGCCTGTGGAATCACCCCCAGCGTAAATCAGTGCCTTCGAGAGAAGGGGAGCATTGGCGGGTCAGAGCGAGCGCACTAATTACATTTTATAATCAGCTGTTTGGTGTGTTTGTAGGTCTGTCTCTCCCTGTGCCACTGAGAGTGGCAAGACAGTGGAAAGGTAACTGGGGAGAGGCTAAGCGGAATGCCACAGAAAGCTGAAAGAAAGGCAAATACTACCTTTGAGAGATAGAACCATAGAATCTTACAGCACAGAAGGAGGCCATTCGGCCCATCGTGCCTGTGCCGGCTCTTTGAAAGAGCTCTCCAATCAGTCCCACTCCCCCCCTGGTCTTTCCCCACAGCCCTGCAAATGTTTCCTGTTTTAAGTATTTATCTAGTTTCCTTTTGAAAGTTACTATTGAATCTGCTTCCACCGCCCTTTCAGGCAGCACGTTCCAGATCACAACAACCTCGCTGTGGAAATAAAATTCTCCTCATCTCCCCTCTGGTTCTTTTGCCAATTGTCCTCTGGTTACTGACTCTCCTGCCAGTGGAAACAGTTTCTCCTTATTTACTCTATCAAAACCCTTCATAATTTTGAACACCACTATCAAATCTCCCCTTAACCGTCTCTGCTCAAAGGAGAACAACCCCAGCTTCTCCAGTCTCTCCACATTGGAAGCCCCTCATCCCTGGTACCATTCTAGTAAATCTCCTCTGCACCCTCTCCAAGGCCTTGACATCCTTCCTAAAGCGCGGGGCCCAGAATTGCGCGCAATACTGTGAAGAGAAACCTTTGTCAATATGGAATGGGTGGAGACGAAAAGCACTGTACTTTTTTTTTGGAGGGGAGGAGGAGAGATGGATAAATAAATAAATCAGAGGATTCTAATCATTCTCCCCCACCCCCACCCTCCGTGTTTCTCCTTTTCTTAATTCTGTCGTTCCAGTATCTGCTACTTCTACAGAGGAGAGTTCCGCCTTGGGCACTGGTTTCGAGTTTCCATCTTCCGCTACTGTATGCCCGTACCATATACAGCCGCAAAGGAGCCAACCCTGCTATTCAAGAAAATTCGATGGAACGTGGATATCAGTGAAGGAACTTCCTTCGGGGATGCGGTGGAACCATGTACAGAATAGTAAGTATGGATATACAGGGTAAAAGGCAGCCCATAGTATCCGAACGACCGCCCTCTGTGCTGTAAGAGTCGATGGGCTAGAAATTCGGCTCCTTTGCGCCTGCTGTTAGCGCCTCCAGAGGGCGCTAACGGGGCACTAACGGGTTATCACCCGAGGGGAGGGGCGAAAAAAGCACCTCCCGCAAAATTCAGCGGGGCGTTGCTGAGGCGCTACCCGATAGCGCCACGCCCCCTACGGTAGCGTGCCGGGCCGCTGCGCCGCCGGCAATGACGACATTGCCGTGTGCGCCGACCCCTTAGCGCCCCGCCGCAGAAATTCGGCTTCGCCCCGCAAGGCTGCCACAGGCGGTGTCAGCGCCAGCCTCGTGGGTCGCGAGCCGAGCCGAGCTCCGTTCGCGGGGGCGGCAGTTAAAGGGGAGGTGCGGCCGCGGCCCGTGCCGCCATTTTTTTTGGCCGACCTCCAGGCTGGCCCCCTCCGTGGTGTTCCGTGGCGTGGTCCTGGCCGCCATCGCGCAGCCCGTCACCGCGTCTCATCCCCGGGCTGCAGCCGCGGCACCGCGCCGCCCTGGTGGCCTAGTTGGGGACATCGGCGGCCCTGCAGAGTGGGCAGCAGCCCTCCCCTTTAAGTGAAGGGGAGGGGCGTTGAAACGCGGCAGCGCTCCGTGGAGCCTCGGCCAAGCGCTGCCGATCGCGCACCGACATCGCCTCGGTTACCGCCCCACCAGGAAGTGGTGCGCCCAGCATTACTCTGCTTGAGTGCCGGGCTGATCACGCGGGATCGCGGCTGCCTTGGTGGTCCCAGGTCGGCACTTTTTCTATTGCAGAGCCTGCAGCGATGGCCCTGCCCTTTAAGGGACGGACGGAGCCTTTGAACGCGGTGGCGCTGCTCGGCCCAGTGGGCAGCGCTGCTGAAGTCTCCGCCCCGCCTGCTGCCGATTGCGCTCCAAGAAGCGCTAAATCAAGCGCTCTACTTCCTTCTTGGAGCGCAAAACTGAATTTTTTTAAAGTTTAGAAACATTAGCGCCTGGCACTAATTTTCCAAACTTTTAAAATTAAGTGCCCCAAACGGGGCTATAACGAATTTCTCCCCCTATGATTCTAGTGGGTTGCACCCTGAGGAAACAAAGTGAGGGATTTGACAGAAAGAAAGACTTGCATTTCTACAGCGCCTCATAATGTCCCACAGTGCTTCACAGCCAATGAAGTACTTTTTTTGAAGTGGAGTCACTGTTGTAATGTGGGAAACGCGGCAGCCAATTTACACACAGCAAGCTCCCACAAACAGCAATGTGATAATGACCAGATGGTTTAGTGGTGTTGGTTGAGGGATAAATATTGGCCAGGATACCAGGGATAACTCCCCTGCTCTTCTTCGAAATAGTGCTGTGGGATATTTTACGACCACCTGAGAGAACAGACGGGGCCTCGGTTTCATGTCTCATCCAAAAGACGGCACCTCTGACAGTGCAGCACTCCCTCAGTACTGACCCTCCGACAGTGCGGCGCTCCCTCAGTACTGCCCCTCCCACAGTGCGGCGCTCCCTCAGTACTGACCCTCCGACAGTGCGGCGCTCCCTCAGTACTGCCCCTCTGACAGTGCAGCACCCCCTCAGTACTGCCCCTCCGACAGTGCGGTGCTCCCTCTGTACTGCCCCTCCGACAGTGCGGCGCTCCCTCAGTACTGCCCCTCCGACAGTGCGGCACTCCCTCAGTACTGACCCTCCGACAGTGCGGCGCTCCCTCAGTACTGCCCCTCCGACAGTGCGGCACTCCCTCAGTACTGCCCCTCCGACAGTGCGGCGATCCCTCAGTACTGCCCCTCCGACAGTGCGGCGATCCCTCAGTACTGCCCCTCCGACAGTGCGGCACTCCCTCAGTACTGACCCTCCGACAGTGCAGCGCTCCCTCAGTACTGCCCCTCCGACAGTGCGGCGCTCCCTCAGTACTGCCCCTCCGACAGTGCGGCACTCCCTCAGTACTGACCCTCCGACAGTGCGGCGCTCCCTCAGTACTGCCCCTCCGACAGTGCGGCACTCCCTCAGTACTGCCCCTCCGACAGTGCGGCACTCCCTCAGTACTGCCCCTCCGACAGTGCGGCGATCCCTCAGTACTGCCCCTCCGACAATGCGGCGATCCCTCAGTACTGCCCCTCCGACAGTGCGGCACTCCCTCAGTACTGACCCTCCGACAGTGCGGCGCTCCCTCAGTACTGCCCCTCCGACAGTGCGGCACTCCCTCAGTACTGCCCCTCCGACAGTGCGGCGCTCCCTCAGTACTGCCCCTCCGACAGTGCGGCGATCCCTCAGTACTGCCCCTCCGACAGTGCGGCGCTCCCTCAGTACTACCCCTCCGACAGTGCGGCGCTCCCTCAGTACTGCCCCTCCGACAGTGCGGCGCTCCCTCAGCACTGCACTGGGAGTGTCAGCCTAGATTTTTTGCTCCAGTCTCTGGAGTGGGATTTGAACCCACAACCTTCCGACTCAGAGGCGGAGAGCGCTGCCCACTGAGCCACAACTGACATTTAATGTTAGATGAATGTTGTGGAGTTTAACTTGAGTTAAATGGGAGGAAGGGGTGGTCGGGGGGGGGAAAGAGAGGGAGACGCTTTTCTCAGCAGATCAGGCAGATGTGGGGTCGAATCCAAGACTGAGTAGATTGTACATGGTCTGTGGAAATAGGATAATAGGCGAGTGACAGTCATTTACCGATCGGATAACCTCCAGCTTTGGTACGTTCTCCATACTGCACCATACTGAGGCCTCAGAGGACAGGTTTAGGAGATTTGACAATGTCCTCCAAACCCCAAGATGAGTTCCCATCTTCTTGTCACCCACAGGTTGCATTATTCTGTATAATACTGAACATAAAATATAGCGGTTTGATAGAATTACAGAAGCACAGAAACAGGCCATTCGGCCCATCTGGTCCGTGCCGGTGTTTCTGCTCCACACGAGCCTCCTCCCACCCTATCAGCCTGTCCTTCTATTCCTTTCTCCCTCATGTGTTTATCCAGCTTCCCCATGAATGCATCTATACTATTCGCCTCAACCACTCCCTGTGGTAGCGAGTTCCACATTCTCACCACTCTCTGGGTAAAGAAGTTTCTCCTGAATTCCCTATTGGATATTTTAGTGACTATCTTATATTTATGGCCCCTAGTTTTGGACTAGCCCACAAATAGATGATATCTGGGTGTGTGTGTTACAAGGCAGTGGCACAGTTGAGCCAGTAGATGATGTTTCATATAGAAACTAAACCTCAAGTAACACCCAGGATAACATATATTAGGTCACAGATCAGCCATGATCTCATTGAATGGTGGAACAGGCTCAAGGGGCGATATGGTTGATTCCTGTTCCTATGAGAGCCATGACTGCCTGGCTATTGTATCTTTTAATGTATAGAATCATATAGTTTACCCGTTCTATGGGTTGCTGGTTGAGTTAGGTCACTGGGAGTTGTATTGTCTATGTCAGTTGCATTTTCTGTATGGGTTCCTCTGTCCTTCAGGCTTGCTTCTTTATGGTCCCATTCTATTATTTGCTGCAGTTACTTCCTGTGCTACAAGGAGGCAAGTCAAGTGATGGACAACAGCCAGCCGGGCTCCAAGAGTACAAGTGCCACTGCCAAGAGCCGGCGCCTGTGGTCCATTGGTCGCTGGATTCAGGTAGAACCGGCGCCAGGAGAGCCAGATCTCCTTTGCTGGTAACTGCTCCAGATATTGAGCTTTAGACTACATAGAATTACATAGCAGGTACAGCACGGAAACAGGCCATTTGGACCAACGGGTCCACGCTGGCGTTTCTGCTCCACACGCGCCTCCTCCCAACCCTATCAGCATATCCTTCTATTCCTTTCTCCCTCATGCAATTATCTTCCCCTAAATGCACCCGTCTTGAGCTTGCACTTTTCAAGCAGCACGGCACTGGCTCGATCAGGAGCCTGTTTACCACTCTCTTGCGGAGGGCAGTTGTCGCATTCCTGGTGCTAGCCTAACTGCACTGGCTCCAAACTGGCAGCCTGAGCTGGGGGCTTCTGGTCTGTATGAATTATGTATGTAAACACTCCTGCGAAGCACCTTGTGACGCTTTACCCCATTAAAGGCGCTATATAAATGCAGGTTGCTGTAGTGCTGCAACGTTGGGGCGGGAGAGATTTGCTCCAAACTCACGAGCAAAGCCCCAGCACAGTAGAGCTATAACCATAAGTAGATGCTTGTTGGAGTGTGCTGTGATTGTAATAATCATAAATCAGGCTGAGGAAGTAAGAGGAGCAATATAGACAAGATATTTATAACCGCCATGTGTCGTATCCAATCCCATTCATCAGACTTGCCCTAGGGCTTCCTAAAGAAAATTACTTTAATGTACATCAATGTTTCAATGTTTCTCCGGATAAAATAAATCAATTCCCAAAGTGCTAGTACAAGGCACTTGGGTTATGCTGCTGTACCAGTGGAAATGTGATTGTATCCTGTGGTGTAATGGATCTTTATTGGGTAAGGAAATGCTGTTAGACAAGTACAGGAGCTGGAGACACTCCAACACAAACCCTTGGTCGTGCCTGGCTTATCACTAGCAGCCCAGACATCAGCTGCGCGCACCTTTCCATCACTGAAATCTTAAATTACTTCGAGACACATTTTTACTCAGCATGAGGGGCACTAGTGAAAATCAGCAGAGTGTCTCTAGATAGAGAGCGGCACACAAGAGGGGGGTTGGGCAAGGGTAGGGAAAGAGAGGTACATTGACATAGAGCAGTTTAACAAACTTTGTTTTAGAATCACATATTGTGGTGATAAAAAATAAAGACTTGCATTTCTATCGCGCATTTCACGACCTCAGGACGTCCCAAAGCCCTTTACAGCCAATGAAGTACTTTTTGAAGTGCAGTCACTGTTGTAATGTATGAAATGCGGCAGCCAATTTGTGCACAGCAAGCTCCCACAAACAGCAATTTGATAATGACCCAGATAATCTGTTTTTAGTGATGTTGATTGAGGGATAAATATTGGCCATGACACCAGGGAGAACTCCCCTGCTCTTCTTCGAAATAGTGCCACGGGATCTATTACGTCCATCTGCGGGGGCAGACGGGGCCTCGGTTTAACGTTTCATCCGAAAGACGGCACCTCCGACAGCACTGCCCCTCCGCCAGTGCGGCGCTCCCTCAGTACTGCCCCTCCCACAGTGCAGTGCTCCCTCAGTACTGCCCCTCCCACAGTGCAGTGCTCCCTCAGTACTGCCCCTCCCACAGTGCAGTGCTCCCTCAGTACTGCCCCTCCCACAGTGCGGTGCTCCCTCAGTACTGCCCCTCCCACAGTGCGGCGCTCCCTCAGTACTGCCCCTCCCACAGTGCAGGGCTCCCTCAGTACTGCCCCTCCGCCAGTGCGGCGCTCCCTCAGTACTGCCCCTCCCACAGTGCAGTGCTCCCTCAGTACTGCCCCTCCGCCAGTGCGGCGCTCCCTCAGTACTGCCCCTCCGCCAGTGCGGCGCTCCCTCAGTACTGCCCCTCCGCCAGTGCGGCGCTCCCTCAGTACTGCCCCTCCGCCAGTGCGGCGCTCCCTCAGTACTGCCCCTCCGCCAGTGCGGCGCTCCCTCAGTACTGCCCCTCCGACAGTGCGGCGCAACCTCAGTACTGCCCCTCCCACAGTGCAGTGCTCCCTCAGTACTGCCCCTCCGCCAGTGCAGCGCTCCCTCAGTACTGCCCCTCCGCCAGTGCAGCGCTCCCTCAGTACTGCCCCTCCGCCAGTGCGGCGCTCCCTCAGTACTGCCCCTCCGACAGTGCGGCGCAACCTCAGTACTGCCCCTCCCACAGTGCAGTGCTCCCTCAGTACTGCCCCTCCGCCAGTGCAGCGCTCCCTCACTACTGCCCCTCCCACAGTGCAGTGCTCCCTCAGTACTGCCCCTCCCACAGTGCAGTGCTCCCTCAGTACTGCCCCTCCCACAGTGCAGTGCTCCCTCGGTACTGCCCCTCCGACAGTGCGGCTCTCCCTCAGTACTGCCCCTCCGACAGTGCGGCTCTCCCTCAGTACTGCCCCTCCCACAGTGCAGTGCTCCCTCAGTACTGCCCCTCCGCCAGTGCAGCGCTCCCTCACTACTGCCCCTCCCACAGTGCAGTGCTCCCTCACTACTGCCCCTCCCACAGTGCAGTGCTCCCTCAGTACTGCCCCTCCCACAGTGCAGTGCTCCCTCAGTACTGCCCCTCCGACAGTGCAGTGCTCCCTCAGTACTGCCCCTCCGACAGTGCGGCTCTCCCTCAGTACTGCCCCTCCGACAGTGCGGTGCTCCCTCCGTACTGCCCCTCCCACAGTGCAGCGCTCCCTCAGTACTGCCCCTCCGAGAGTGCAGCGCTCCCTCAGTACTGCACTGGGAGTGTCAGCCTAGATTTTTGTGCTCAAGTCTCTGGAGCGGGACTTAAACCCACAACCTTCTGACTCAGAGGAGAGAGAGTGCCGCCCACTGAGCCACAGCTGACACATGTACCATACTGGCACAGAGTATATTAGCACAGGACGCCTATCCAGCCACAGCTTTCCCTTCTCTTCTTTCCTCCCAAAAATCAAGCCTACCTGGGCATTTCATGTAACCGTTGCATTACAGAACTGGATTGTTTTTTTTAAGGCTGCTGGTTGGGATGAGGGAGGGAGTGAGAAGGAAGAATTCATAACAGCAACACTAGAGTAACAGCACGCAAGAATTGTTCAAAACTGCAATGGCAACTTAAATTACTAATCGCACACCGGGGGTTGCAGGGGCTGCTCATCAACTTCTGGCTCCACTTCATTCCCCAAGCCCCCGATCTTTGGCCGTCCAGTGCGGAGGGATGGCTGGGGGGGGTGGGGGATGGGGGGATGGGGGATGCAAGTCAGAGGACCTCCTCGTGGGTGTGCCCCTGGGCTTTGGCCAAGGCGGACATCCACAGGTCCAGGTTGGATGCGGCCCATTGGTGGGGGGGGGTGGTCGCTCTGGCTGCCTGCCTCTTCCACGGTTCTTGTGTTTACCCGGGTGGCCCTGGAGAAGGAGCACGCAGTGTCCACCAGTACGTTCACGACCCTCCGCGACCGGTGGGCACCTATTTAAGTTTCCTTTGTTTTTGTTGTATGTTTATTAGTTGCACCATTCTAAAAAAGGGGGGCATTTTGTTTGTTTTTTTTAGTTTGATGACAGTGGGGAAACCTAATGTCTCCTTATCGTTTTAATTTTTTAAAAAAAGACACACTGGTGCTGCAACTGAGGGGAGAACTTCAGTTTATAATACAGCACCTCCCAAACCCGCGACCTCTTCCACCTGGAAGGACAAGGGCAGCAGGCGCATGGGAACACCACCACCTCCACGTTCCCCTCCAAGTCACACACCATCCTGACTTACAAATATATCGGCCGTTCCTTCATCGTCGCTGGGTCAAAATCCTGGAACTCCCTCCCTAACAGCACTGTGGGAGCCCCTTCACCACATGGACTGCAGCAGTTCAAGGCGGCGGCTCACCACCACCTTCTCAAGGGGCAATTAGGGACGGGCAATAAATGCTGACCTTGCCAGTGACGCCCACATCCCAGGAACAAATAATTTTTTTTTTTAATTTAAAAGTCTCGCGTTCTTTGCTGTCAGGATAGTTTATTCCTGCATGGAATTGGTATTTCCTACAGAACCCACACGTTCTCTAAATCACCCATTTTTATGGTTTTAGGTTTTTATACAAGCAACCCCGGGGTGATTACGAGCTCCTCATCACCATTGGCTTTGAGGAACCGACACAGATTGCCGCTACGGACCTCTTGGTAGACATTCTAATGAGCCAGAGATCCGCCGACCTCTCTGGGACCTGCCTCCCCAAATTGAAACAGTTCTCTTACCTGCCCGTCCAGAGTCATCCAGACCTCCCCGCGTCTACCTGTCAGGTAGTTTCAGCTGGGCTTAATGCAGAGGCCTTTGCAACTTGATCCATTCTCCCAGCAGAGGCTCCAGTCCAAATATGTCCACAGCCCTTGACTCCTTGGGCCCGGGGTGAGGGGGGGGCGGTGGCAGGGCACTTTAATACCAGCTCCCAGAACGGAGTAGAGTTGAGTTTATGCACTTTGTCACAAGGTCAAGTTTCAAAAAAATTAAATTGTTTATTCTGACCAATTTGTAGTGTAGAGAAATTATTGATATGCTGCATGCAAAGTGGGGAGGGCGGGAAGAAAAGAAAATGAGGTCAGAGGTTTTTAAAAATGCATAGCCCGTAATGGGCCAAGGGCACGGTGGTTCTTTACGAAGCTGCTGGCTGACCTGAGCGGTGCGAGTGGTTACTGTGCATTGTAGTGAACACTTAGAAGTATTTCGAAAACTCTGCTTAGATGTAACGTTATCCCCAAGTTGAAGAGCGCAGGTAGAGTGGTTTCCGAAGACTTCTCAGCCATAACACTGCTGGTGACAGACATCCGTTTCGTTGAGGTTTTGACATTTGGAAAATAACTTAGTGGATAAAGGATTCGACTACAGCCATCTTTACCTGGGCATATGAGGCTGTTTACCCACCGTATCCCAACCCATAGTATTAAAAGGTAACTGCTATATGTCATAGGGCTAATGAATTTGTACCAAAATTAGCAAGTGTGTTTTGAAACAAATTGATGCACCCACTAGCCAATGTTTATACCTATTTGTTAGAATGGAGTACAAGAGCAAAGTCAAACACACCCTAACCCTGATGTAAATAATTTGACTCAACCCTTTGACCAAAATCTTTTATTTTCAACCTTCACAAAGTCATGCAAGGGAAGTCCCATATCATTTGCAAAGACATGTAGAGACATACATTGGAGATGGTTCAAAAAGGCTATTTGTAAGAGATCTAGAAGGAGGAACAAGTCAGCTATGAGGAAAAAATATGAAGCATTTTCTCACCATTCTTGCAACAAGCTCACTTAAGGTAGGATTCACTGTCTGGGCTTCATAGGTTAAAGCCTAAAGTCAACACAGGGTTATTGGTCATTGGATTTCATCCATTGACCTTTGTCTCAACTTAGACATGTGCAGTCTGGACTCTGAAAGCAGCTACTTACATGCAAGTAGGAACACAAACTTTCCACAGTAGTGAAAAAGGTAGCTTGGTTGGAAGGACATTGTTGCACTCGCAAGCTACACGAATGGCAATAGGAACTAGGCTTGCACCTACACCAACCTATTCTCAGTGAGAAACCAGACTAACGATCTAAGCTTCTTGCCCCTTTTAGGGAGATGTTAGATCAGGCCCTTCTACATTCTAGGCCCCATGGCATACAATTGAATTCATTCTCAGCATTATAGGCAACCCTTGGGTGGAGGGGATGGGTGGGGAGGGAAAGAAAAAACTTCAAGAAGCTGCATCAGGGGAAAAAAGTTAAGTACTCTTGAAGTTTGATCTCAACCATCATAGCCACCTAATGCAGGCAAATTTAGGTTACAAAAAAGGCAGATGCCCCAGGGGACTAACAGGTTCTCTCTCCCCCTCCCACTGCAAAATTGTTAACCTGTTGTTTAAACATGCAGTACTCAAGCTCTCATTGTTTGGAAGGAGATGCACAAAAGTCTGAAGGTGGGAGACATCACAAGCAGAACCTGGTTATTAGTCATGTTACCAATTGGGGCAACTCAGGAATCTTCCATTTGGCTTTCACCATCTGTGTGCAATTCAATGATTTCCCCCATAACATTTGGTTTATTAATTCCACAGCAAGTTAATGGGTCAAGTACTCAGCTATTTGATACTTGAAACTAGAACATAAGATTTAAGTTTATAGAATGAAGAACCACAGATGTGATCTCAATCTGTTGAGCATCCAAGACACAATTGTAATCACTTCAACACAAGTAAAAAAGCCCAAAATATTTGTGGCCAAGCAATGTTCTAGTAAAGACCAAACCATTCTGTGCCCAGAGACAATTACTGATCAGAGAAGTTGTCATAAACCAAAAAGGAGAATCACATGATAAAATTGTTCAAGATGTCTTGGGTCACGCAGTTCTCATCTTCAGTTCAACCTGGGGTTGAAGAGACCCATAGTCCAGAATAAGGTGGAGGGGGCCTTAAAATTAGAGCCAAGCCATTCAGGGGGTGATGTCAGAAAGCACTTCTTCACACAAAGGGTATTGGAAATCTGGAACCCTCCCCAAGTGGTTTGTTGAGGCTGGGGGTCAATTGAAAGTTAACAGATTTCTGTTAGACAAGGTTAATTAAGGGATACGGAACCAAGGCAGGTAACAGAGTAAAGATACCGAGCAACCGTGATCTAATTGACTGGCAGAACAGGCTTGAGGGGCTGAATGGCCTCCTCCTGTTCTTATCCAAGTTCCAACTGCCAACACAGTTCAGTCACTTCTTCCAGCTCCAGTTGAAGGCAGAACTCAGGAGGCAAGAAAAAGTGTAGCATTAGTGTGCAGTATTGGTTTGTGTGGCTCTCAAGTGTTTTTGTATTATGCTTGATGCTCAACTGTGTTAAAGTTACCATTTACTGGACTCCCCCTGCCTGATGGGGAGATTGTGACCATCATATACTGAAACACACCACAAGCAAAGTTTGAGTTCTTTATATCGGCCAAGCCATTCACAGCAGCTTTCTTTAAAAAAAATAAGGTATTCATACATAGCTAACCAATTAGCTTGATGTATGAAAGTCTATGAAACTCCACATTTGATTCCAAAACATTTGAAAAAAACCATTAAGAGTCTTGGAATCACTCATGCAAACATTAATTCAGTAATATCTTGATAAAACTGGCTTAAGTTAAAAAGGTGTCAAATTCTTCGATGAACCAAAGTCTGCTTGGCAACCAGGGCGGACAACAGATCAAGCTGATGTATCCCGGCAGTTTCAGTTCTCAAACAGGCAATAGGGCTTGTTAAATATTTTTTTTTTTTTTTTATAAAAGTCAAGTTTGTGAAATTGGCAATATACTTGGCCAAAATAAAAGCAGCCAGATTGAAATAAGTTTAAAAATAACTCAAAACTAACCAGCTCCATCTCTTATGTAAACAAATCTGTAAACAAATCCATCTCCAAAAATCAAGTTACAGTTAAGGTAGCAAGTTACACCATCTGATGTCCTGTACAGCAAGATCCACATTTCTGTAAAGCTTTTCTACATCAAACACTTTGTGACTTTCAAAATATCCCATGAGAATGTATGTAAACATCTGCCAGAAAAATTAAAAACTAAACCTGCTTCAGTCTTCATGCAACATTAGAAATCAGCTCCGTGCAGCATAAATGACAGCAATACTTCAATCAAGAACAGTCCGTGTGCCATCATCTTCAGACAGCCAGTCATGTAGCAGTGGAGGCAGTATATACACCAGTCCAGTAGAGTGCATGAAATTCTTCTGCGATTACCCAATTCAATGTACAATGGTCAAGAATGAACACTTCATCCCTTCAGACCAGCAGTTAGTTAGTGGGAATTCTAGGAATTAGAACCCCAACTCACTATTAAATGGCCTCACACTATGGAAAGCACACTTTCAATTGGACACTAGTCTGGACTCGATAGCAAAATACTGCGGATACTGGAAATCCGAAACAGAAAACGCTGGAAAAACTCAGCAGGCCAGGCAACATCCGTGGAGAGAGAAACAGAGTTAACGTTTCAGGTCGAAACCCTTCGTCGGACTCCTTGATCGAACAGTAAATCTAAAAATGTGGAAAGCCAGATATGCAAGCCGAGAGAGTGTGGACACTTAGTAAAAGCATCAAATTGGCAAATTATTCATTCACTCAGTATGTGGACATCACTGGCAAAAACCAGCATTTATTGCCCATCCCCAGTTACCTTCACTAATGTGGCAGTGACCTTCTTGAATTCAAAGTTAACTGAAGGATGTTGGATTGTGTGCTACACTGCCTCATAACAGCGGAGAAAACTTAAAAATTCATCTGCTGATTCATGGATACAGGTGCACGAGGACATTTTTGAAGAACGTACAGCACATCCAACATGGAGTTGGTGAAAGATTTGTGGAGCAACAGATTATATTGGAAGTGCCTACATACCGTTAGAGCCAAGAGTCCAGGCTAGTGTCCAATTTTTATTTTGAAGTAACAGTATTGGATCTGTCTTTTTTTTTTAAAGCATGCTTTACAAGTGTGCTACCATTTAATAATGTTCCAACATCTGGTGGTCATTGCATCCACAAATTGGGGGGGTTCTGAACAAGTCAGCATCCAATTCGGAGTTACCCGTACAAAATATGGTGCATCCAACACCTCAACTCTTATGATTTAAATTTGAAATAGCTGCCAGTGGCAGGTGAAGGGACATGCCACAGCAGTTATATTGTCTTGTTGATCCTAGCAACTGTAGACTAAAATCAAAGGACAGAAAGGGACTTACCTGCAGTACTCATTTACTTGCAAATATGAGGCTGTTTAAAAGGTTGATTTACAAAATATCGTTCTCTACATACTTGTATCGCTCAGTACAAAAAGGACACTTGGAATTTACTTCATCCACACTGGCATCTCCTTTGGGGAAAAAAAAATTACTGCTAACTTCTGTGCCAAGTTATTTTGGAGATGCACACCCAACACACCTTCCCAATGTACCTCTAGGCAAACATCCTTCATTTGTGAAAACCTTATTAGACTAAATCAGGGAGATTTATAGGCAAGTCCAAGTAAAGGTCATGGCTTCTACAACATTCCAGTGTAAAAAGATTACAGCACTGACCTACTCAAACTTTGAAGTTTGCACTTGTAGCCAAAGTAGATACAATTCCACCTTTTCTTCAAATAACTAGACATCTCTGCTCCCCTTTAAACTTCAAGCTTTCAACCAGTAACAGCTCCATTTCGAATAGGCAGATGCATTTATATTCAAGTACGCTGGCAAGCTAGGTAGACCGCCAAAAGCCAAGACAACTCTTAAGTAGCTAGATGATCCTAAATATTATTGGATCTCTCATTGGTAGACTTAGTCCTTGTTCAAAATCAACTGTCAGAGGTTGTTTAAAAAATTGTATACTTTTAACCAGCATTTAGAAGCATCCAAATGATTGTGGTCTGAATCTTGGGTTGGGTGTCAAACAGCCCACCCGAGCTAGGACATTGGAGAAGTAGTTACTGGAGGGCAACTTTCAATGAAAAACCCATACATATATGTTTGTAGGCAACCTCTGGCCAGTTTTAAATTTAAAAAAAAAAACTAAGGGGCAGATATTGTGTAGAACATTTCAAATTCAGGGAATATACGAAGTTCTTGGCAGATTTCGTATCCAGATACTAATGTTTGACAGCTCGTTAAGCTACTTGAATGCATTTAATACAAACTGATCAATTGGGAGGTAAAAAATGCAGTATTGAAATGCAACAAATTGCATCAAGGCTAGCTCCCATCCTAATAATGATGAAGCAGATTTACCATTATCTAGTCATCTTGGACCTGGAAGTTAGAAGTTATGACAACATATTGGGGAGGAATAGAAAGTATCCTCTTCACAGCTCAGTCTTTGAAGGCTCATCATTGACCAGTGATTTGGATAGCATGACCATCTTAGTAAAAGTTTGCAAGTCTGTGCATAAACCACCACAAATGGTGTGGCATCACATCTTGAGGACTTCAATATTAAATGTGGCCATCTGATCGCTTACTGGTGCTGCTTCAGGCAAGAGTGTACAAGCCAGGCAATGTTTAGGTTAATGATGTGTCTCTAATTCCACCACTGTCCATTCCCCTTGTGAGGAGGAGATATCTTCAGGAGAGAAGCTGGTTACAGATGTGATACTGGCTGTGGAGTCATCTAATGGAGATAGAAGATCTGTCCATTTGCTCAACTCTGCTTTATCAACCATTACCTTGCTTTGTAATTTGACCCCGTCTCCAGAAAGCAGCAACGTCTGGTTAATCAACTGCTGCACAACTTCCACCGGCTCAATCTGCAGGGTCAAGACCTTCTCACTGGGATCTTCAATGAGTTCAAGACATCGCCAATCTGGTTTCTGAAGTTCCTCCTCTGTTTCAAAGTCATCTTCCAGCCTAGACTCCTCACCAGTCTCTGCCGTTTCTACTTCATAGATTGTTGAAAGGATAGGAGGTAGCAGTGGCGTCATCCATGGCACACAAGCATGTGTCTGTAGTGTTTTATCGCCCTCACTCAAGATGCCTGCAACAGTTGACAGCACTTGAAGATTTTGAAAAAAGTTCAAGAAGCAAAACCCCCTTTTGCATGCAAATCTACAACTAAATGTTGATGGAACAGTTCAGAGCAAAACGTGAACACGAGATTGAGCACAAGCACGTTTCTAACAAACTAGATGATTTACATATGCTGCACAACACTTGTCCATTGATGGAGATACATTAGGATCAATTTATATGCACTAGAGAGCAGACCCAAACTACACAAGGGCACAACAGGGAAAGATATTTAGCTACAGGTCACATTTCATCCAATATTTTAAAATTTCAGGCTATTTCATGCGATAGCAAGTTGGCAGACAAACTGCAAACAGTAATTAGAGAGAGTGTCCATACTGCATCTTCATGGGTCAGTTAAATGCATACCGTGAAGCCTTGCAGGCCACAACACTTCAATGGTCTCTAATTTGCATACATTCTAGTTCTGTCACATGCAGCAATAAGACAAGAGTGCGAAAAATAGCCCCAGGCAGACAACATTGAACAGGGCAAGCTACAAACACAAGTGAAACCAGAACAGAGTTGCCTGGGCTGGATGGCCAGAGGTTTGGACACTCCTGCATGTTCACCTGTCATAATTTTGGCCAACATGCCAGTGGCATTGCTCACTGGCAGTTTCCAATCTGGAGCAGATTTGTGATGTTTAGCAGTTAAATGTCACTGCTCCAAACGAGCTGCTGAGATTAGTGATTTATTTGTAAAAAAAAACTACTTCAGGCACCCGGTCAATACAATGTGATGTGACATTTGGTGTGTGACAGACATACTGGACAGACAGATCTATCCCAGATGGAATGCTATAACATGAGGCCAGACCACTACCACACATTACAAGAGTCATTGGCAGACATAACGGCAAGAGTGTGTATTCCATTTGACCACTTGTATCATTTACAGTTTACACTCCAGTGCACTTGACTTCCCCTGGAGAAAGGCTACTGTCACACGAGCTGCAGATACTGGCTCTTAAAGCTCAGTACAGTTTTAAAGCTGGCCAATAATTGGAGAGTTACCATACATTTGCTGCCCAATGTGGTACCCCTCATGGTGTGGAAGGGAAGGAAGAAAGCACTTTCCTGTTGCATGGCACAGTTGCAAACTGGGAGCTCAAGTGCAACCCATGCGCTGCCACTTCCCAGTACCCCACCAGCTCTACTGCTGGTTATACAGAGCATTTGAGAAGAGGGATGACCCAATGAAGGTCTTTAAAATTACGGGTAGATGTGGAGAAGATGTTTTCACATGGCCGGGGGGGGGGGGGTGGGGGCGGGCGCGCAGGAAGGGGCAGTCCAAAACTATAGGGGTCATAAATTAAAAGGTCGCTGCTGAGGGAATGCAGGAGAAACTTCTTTACTCAAAGTAGCAAGAATGTGGAACTCTCTACCACAAGGAGGAGTAGTCGAGGCAAATAGCACAGATGCTTTTAAGTGGAAGCTGGATAAACACGAGGGAGGAAAAGGAATAGAAGGTTATGCTGCTAGTGTGAGATGAAGTAGGGTGGGAAGAGGCACATTGAGCAACACCAGCTTAGACCAGTTGGGCGCCATGGCCTGTTTGTGCTGTAAATTCTATAATTTTATGTAAAAAAAAACACATCTCCTGTCCCATGTTAAAAATTGGACTAAGTACTGGAGATGAACATTTTTGTACCTTTTGGGGAGATTTTGTGGCAAGAGTTCTTGAAACACCTACCAAGCAGATTATAAAAACCCCCAACAATTGTATGGAGATCTGTGTGTTTGCAACATCTGCTGCCTCTGACCAAACTGGCTCTTCCATTGCAGTTTTAAAAAAATACATCTGCTACCCCAGTCTCAAAGGAGAGAATCATTTTAGAATGCATCATCCCTAGATGTCTTAGGGAAACATGTTAGATCAGCACTGCAGAATAGTAGCTAATCTCTGTTGCATGCAACACATTTACGTTGCTGTTCCTGGACACCAATCCGATGTACACTCATGGCCAGCTGTACCAGATCAACACTCAGCTTGCAATTTAAAAAAAGGGGACATCAGGATGAAATGCCCCAAATCCTGCCCAGTATGGTCTATTTATAAAAGATGAACGTACCAATGAATGGGCGCTGCTGCAGCAGTAGCTTACCAGAGGAGGTCCATGCAGCTATATTTTCAGAATAGACTCTCCTTCCCAGAAAAATATTTGTTAAAGGGGATAACTGGCTCAAATGCCTAGTCCACCCCTCTTAGAAAAGCTGCAGTTACCCGTACTACATTCACAACAAAAAAAAAGGGCCAGGTCTTGGACTCTTCAGTTCAAAAGCCAATTTATTACCCAAGTGACAGTTCAGATCTGCAGCTAACATTCCACATTTAGAAAAACATTCTAACCGGTATTTCAGCAACTTGTTCCACTTCCGCATGTACATCAGGGTTGACTGGGTGGGGGGGGGGGGGGAAAGGGAGGGAGAGGGGGAAAAAAAGAGGGGGGCTCAAGAAAGGCACTAAACCACACCCACCCACCACCCCACTGCAATGCAGTGATCTGAAGGAAAACCCTACATGAAAATGGCCAGTTCCAAAATGTTATACATAACTTTATTAGTCAATGTTAAACAAAAAGAGGGAAGGTTTACACATATTCTAGTGGTTCTCTGCAAGTTCATTACCAAGAATCCAGTGGCACAAATACAAAAAAAAAGGACAGATTCATCGAATTAGGGTAAAAGTAAAGAATTCACAGACATGCGATCCAAGTCATCAGTGTGGAATATTTTTGCTACACGCAGTCCAAGTCTCAAGCTTATGTATCCAGTACTAATATCTATTGCACTTACAGGCTTCAACCTTAAGACTTGCTGGCGTTTTTTAAAAATTAGCATTAACCAAGCTCTATACATTACCTGTCAACACGCTATCATTCTTTTCACAAACAGAGTAGTACTGCTGCTGCATGTGACCTCCATTTGCATCAGTGGTAGGATCGCTCAACATCTGGAGATCATTAGTCAAGTCCTCACCGAGGCAGTCTCTAGCATAATCTGCAACAGGCTGCTCCACATTGCGAGACTTCTGTTGATCGCCAGACTCACTAGAGTGGTCTTCTGCCAGGTCATGCTCACGGTGTGCAGGAAAAGCCACTTCGGGAACAACTTCTTTCGGGCGCTCATTTTGAGGAGGACAGTGGTCCCCAACAGAAAGGCTCACTTCAGGTCCACAGGACTGATGGCCGATCGTGGCAGGAAAGTTTACAATCTGGTTGAGAGTGGGATCTTCCAGTGAAGGTGCAGCACCCGACAGCAAGCAGGTTTGAGGAGCAGGGGAGTCAGAAGTAGTGCAGTCAAGCTGGCCAAATCTGAGGGAATGAGGGGTCTCGGCAGTTGCAAGTTCTTCCCTCTCGTCCACGGCATGCAGAGTCAAGGGTTTGAAGTGGGGAGAACATAAAGCAAGGGGCTGCGCTTCAGATTTGGATTCAGTTGTGGCTTTGTCCTCGAATACTGGGTTGTCAATCCCTTCCAGTCCACATTGGATAGGCTCTCCAGTCATCACATCAAGGTCGGCCTCAGAGTGATCTTCATCCTCTGAAGACATAATGGGCTCGGTTGGAGGATCACCGTGTAGGTCATCTGCCGCGAGAGTCTCCGGTTCTTCGTCACCCCTTTCCAAGTGAATCCCTAAATCCTGATCCAGGAGATCATCCAGTGGGCTCAGTTCATCAGTCTGAGGAATGCAAAGATCTGCAGGTTCTAGTTTCTCATCAGACTTTGATTCTACTCCCGAGCTACTGTCATAGTCCTTCAATTCTTCAGGAGTGCTAGTGGTACTGCTGCTTTTCCCTGCCAAATCAGGACCACTAAGTGTACTTGACTTGGACACTCCCTGGTCTTCGTGCGAATCTTCAGGTGAAATTCCAAGTTTCTCTCCAGGGGGCCAGTTTCCATTTTCAACAGGACATTCTGACTTGCAAGATACCTGCACAGTTTCCACCAGTAGGTTTTGAGGCTTGAAGACAAGATCTTGGTCATCTTGACTTTGAAGTGTTTCTGGGCAAAGCTCATCGGGAGGAGATTCTTCAGTATCTGCCTCTTCAGAATACTCATACATGGTTAGCTTAACTTTCTCAACATTAGACACATGACTATTTGTCTCTGGAGAACTCTCATCTTCGAAACAACCTCCCAAAGTAGGCCCTCTGGGATCTACCAGATCCTCCAATGTTGGTACAAGGACAACATTGTCCTCTTTGATTGCAGATACATATTCTACAGGTGGACCATCCATGGCAGGATTCAGAGACCCAAAATCCAGATTTGACTCATTCTCTTCAGAGCTTGGCGAAGTAGATTCCTGAAGTAGATGTTGTTGGCTCTGTAAGCCTTTTGTTTCCAGATTGTTAAAGTCCATCTTTCCATTAATACCAGCAACTTGGTCATCCATATTAATCGGTTCAGCTTCGATTTGGTTTAAATCCACAGCGTTGATTGCTTTTGCAGAATCCTGCTCATTGCCATCAAGAACTCTTGCATTTTCTATTTTCACCTCAATTTCTTCACCGTCGTTTGAACCCAAGCAAACATCCAACTTCTGGCCATAATTCAGCGCCCCTTTATTTTCTTCATCCAATTGGACAGATGATTCAACAGATCCTTCATTCTCCAGTTCTCCCATGCTGGCATTTGCTTCAACCCCTCTATTCTCCACCTTCTCCTCCAATGAGGCAGAGTCCTTCATTTCATCAACATTGCCAAGGCAAGGGACAGTCTGCACTCCCTGTGGCGATGGCAAGTTTGTGATAGCCAGAAAACTCTGGGGATTCACAGCCACAGCAGCTGCGACATCTTCATTGGACAATGCTGTACTCGAAGCTGTAGTTTCCTCTTTCGCTACTATGGTCTGTGCTGCGGCAGACTTCACCGGTTCAGCTTTAAGCCGAATCTGCTCTACAGCACTAGGTTTCCCAATATCATTTTCTGAAAGAGATTTCCTGGAAGAAGTAGATGACCTCCTACTTGGCAGGGGTTGCTGCTCAGCGCTTCCTTTAGAAGGTTTAGGCGATTGCTGGAGAACAGTGCCCATCGAAGCCTTGGAAGTGGAGGTGCCTGGCTGCACCCTCAGTTTGGATTTGAGAGACGCTTTGGCCATTTGAGGCTTCAGCTTTGCATCCAGATTCTTCTGTTCTGCAGAACTAGCTTCTGAAGGTTTCACCAGCTTTGGTTTGGTGGACCTTGCAGTATTGGTGGCCTTGCTCACATTGGAACCTGAATACTTCTTTGGCTGTGAAGAAGTTGGAGTCAAGTCTGGAAGAGATGGGGACAACAAAACAAACCGATCAACACACTTCTTCCATCTAGTTTAGGCAATTTATCCAGAACATAGCAAGTGCCTGCCTTTAAAACATTGTATAGCTAAAAAACAGAACATGAATTTACACATTGCTAGTGTGAAAGCATTATTCCTAGATGACTTGATGCAGGTACTTCAGTCCCCACCAGTCATAGGAACAGGAGGCCATTTAGCCCCTTGAGCCTATTCCACCATTCAATTAGATCATGGTTGATCTGTATCTTAACTCCATCTACCCTCCTTGGTTCTGTAACCCTTAATATCCAATTTTAAAGGTCATGCCCCCTCTTGTTCTAGACTCCCCCACCAGAACTTATCAACTCCTTTAATCATCTTAAACACCTCAATTAGATCACCCCTTAATCTTCTATACTCAAGGAAATACATTAGAAATAGGAGCTGGAGTAGGCCATTCAGCCCCTAGAGCCTGCTCAACCATTCAATAAGATCATGGCTGATCTACTTCAATTCCACCTTCCCACACTATTTCCCATATCCCTGGATTCCCTTAATATCCAAAAATCTATCAATCTGTCTTGAATATACTCAATGACTGAATATCCATAGATCTCAGGGTAGAGAATTCCAAAGATTTACAACCCTGAGTGAGGAAATTTCACATCAGTCCTAAATGGCCAACCCCTTATTCTGAGACTGTGACCCCCTAGTTCTGGACTCCCCATCCAGGGGAACATCCTCCCAGCATCTACCCGGTCAAGCCCTGTAAAAAAAAATTAAAAATTAGTGTCAATGAAATCACCTCATTCTTCTAAACTCTAGGGATATAGGCCTCGTCTACTCAGTCTCTCCTCATTAGGACAATCCCTTCATCCCAAGAATCATTGTAGTAAACCTTTGATGCACAAGCAGAGTCTATGCAACCAGTCCTCAATTTAACACTTTTAGCCCTGGTATCATTTGGGTAAATGTGTGCTGCACCCCCCCCCCCACCTTCCTGGTCTGTTCATGTATTGTGTATAATTCAAATCTTAGTACATCTGAACAGGTTCCGAATACCAGTCCCAGGATATTCCGAATACTTTGGCCACAAATGCTATACACCGAGTTGTGCATGTTGGATTTCAAGATGGCAGAAAAACCTGGTGTCTTAACCATGGTTTCCACCACTTCCACCATGTGTCACGTAGCTGAAGCCATAAGGGAAGCTTACAATTTTTGACTGTCTTCCCAGAAAAGGGCTCATACCAAAGCATCACATCTACACGAGAGCCAACTGGGCTGAGGTAGGAGTCTTCCCCAACCTCCAAAAGCCAAGTTGAACAACCGGTTCCCAGGCATCTACCAATGGCATGTGAACTTGCCCTGAAGTTGAACCCCTTCACTGGAGAGAAGTATTTGGTCTTTAGGCAGCTTGGCATAGATTTCAACTCCAGAACCAGCAATATAGACCCTACTTTATATAACAGTGGCTCGCCACCACCACAGCTAAAGTCTCAAAGCAATCTGTAGACCACCTTTAAGAGTCTGGTTTCCCCACCTTTCTTGCTCGAGGCTGCAGAGAGTTTGTCGGGTTGGGCTCCTGTTGACGGGACCCCAGGTTTGGCAGGTCGAGCTGGAGCTGGTCGTTCACTGGTAGCTCGAGGCGCTGGTGTCTTCCTCACTGCACCCTGTGCTGATCTGCTCGAAGCAGCAACAGTGGTATCTGGTCTTTTATTAAAAAAAAATTAAAAGTGGTCATCGATGGGAGTTACCACAGACATTCCCACATGCACCCTTCAACAGTTTGCTTTGCAGAGGGAACCAGGCTGCATAAACACATTCTGTCTGTACTGGGCAAAAACTGCCCAAACATTACAGGACAAAAATTAACACGAGTTACTAGAGTGAAAGACAGCACTTAAATTGTAGCTCTAGTAGAACACTATGGGGGAAAAATTCAGTTTCGCCCCGTTTGGGGCGCAATTATCGGCCGGGCTCAAAGATTAGCGCCTGGCGCTAATTATCGCCTCCGACTGCAAACTTGACTTATCGCCCCTGGAGGTGATTGGAGCGCTAAATCAGGCGCTACACATCCGTCTTAAGGTGCAAAGGCTGAGGAGCGAGGCGCTAACTCAGTGCTGGCGAAGCTCATGTGATGTCAGTCAGCAATGGAACAGACACAATGGCCAGTTCTTAAAGGGGAGGGTTGATCTTGCTCTCCATCCATATCCTGCTCATTGCAGCCTTGAATCTCGGCCTGGAAGGACCTATACATCAAATCTGCTGGAAAGAACAATGGAGAGAACCAGGGAAAGAGCTCAGAGTGCAACCCCCACAGTCTCTTCTAAATCGATACAAGGGCAAATCAAAATGACCCTGCAAAGTGCTGCTCAGTACCCAAAACTCCTTCACACAGCGTTGAATCTCTCCAGAAGTCAGTTTCTCAGAATGCGTGGTTCAAAAATGTCACCAACAAAAAAAGGCAGGAAGCAGTTGCCTTTAAATAGCGCTCCCCCAGTCCCTTCCTGACTGCAAAATGCTCCCCTCAACCGGTCGTTCCTAGCAGCAGGCGGTAAGGCAGGGGGCACCACTCAATATCCGCTCCGGGGCGTTGCGCACTCGACTGATGTCATGAACTGCCGGCGCAGGAGATCGTGGCGGTAGTGTTTAGCGCCGCCGCAAAATATGTCTAGTTAATTTTGCGAGCAGCACAAACTTCGCCGCGCCCGGGCGCTAGTTGCTTTGCGCCCCATTAGCGCCCTCTTAAGGCACTAACGGGAGGCGCAACCAACTGAATTTTTCCCCCGATGGCTATTAATGGTTAGGCCGACAAGAGTGAAGACTACTCACGTTGCCAATTTCAGTGGATATTGCAGTTTTATCTAAAATCCAAGAACAGAAAGAAAAAAACTTGTCTAACAGAATCTTACAGCACAGGAGGCCGCCGTTTGGCCCATTGTGCCTGTTCCAGCTCATTGAAAGAGCTCGCCAATTAATCCCACTCCCCTGCTCTTTACCCGTAGCCCTGCAAATTTCCCCTTTAAGTATCTATCCAATTCCCTTTTGAAAGTTACTGTTCAATCTGCTTTCAGGCAGTGCATTCCAGATCATAGCAACTAAGGCTATGACATTGCAGTGGGGAAAGAGTTAAACTGACATCGCTGGCAGTTTCACTGAATGGTGTAATAAAGACAATAATCTAATAGGCCTTTGCAGCAGTAAGCTTTTTCTACGTTGTTGAACTGGCAGTTGAGATAACCTAAGAATGACATGTTGATTTTGCAGTAGTGTTAGAATGATTGACAACTGCAAACTGTATAATTTGGAGACAATTGCAAATAGCCGGATGTTGAACCATAAGAGGCCGTAAGTTCTGTTCTGGCAGGAAAGTAAAACAATGAGTTGGAAGTAAAGAGGCCTAGAGAAGTAGGAAAGCAGGACAATTGGTCAGAAGTACAATGTTGGCGAGACCCCATCTGGCATAAACAAAGGTCATAGGTGCAGCAACAGCTCGGGGGATAACGGACATATACTTTTCCGATAATAAAGGCAGTACTTTAATGGAACGCGGCATAGGCAACCAATCAGTGAAGATGCATGCGGGCCAAGGTCCAATCAGGTGGCAGGAATGAATTTTGCATGAGCTGGACATGTGTATTGTAATGTATAAAAATGTAGTGTTTGCTGTAACAATTGGGAGAAGTCTGGCTAAGACAGAGCAGACTGTCTCCCCACCGGTGTAATAAAGGCGACTGATTATCGATCTGAAAACCTTGTGTCGAGTGTTGGTTTAAAATACTCTACAACATACCACTTGACAATGTATTGTGTATAAATGCTCACCTGGAAAAGGCATATGAAATTAATAAAGATAAAAGAGCCTTAATAGATTTAAAAATCAGGGCTGCAATGCAGCCTGCCAGCATTAGATTGCTGGCTGTATACAATGGGTCAAACAGCCTGTAATGCGACATTCCGCCCATATGCCTTCTGAACAGCTATTCAGCGAGCTTCAACAGTTGCCAGGTGGCACTCCTGATGTTTTTGGGGGGGGGGGGGGGGGGGGGTGGCAGGGGAAGAAGGAAAGATGATGAAGCATCCAATATAACCTGGCTGGCCAGGAGTGATCCATTGGAGACCAAACAGAGAGTTGAGACTTGCACCCCAAGAGCAAGTGTAGCCATAGAAATCACCATCAATAAATGGGAGCTGAACAATTGGAAAATGCTCAAGTGATACCCAAGAGGAGATTTATCCCGCTCCAGAGACTTGAACACAAAAAAATCCAGGCGGACATTCCAGTGCAGTACTGAGGGAGCTCCGCACCGTCAGAGGGGCAGTACTGAGGGAGCGCCGCAGTGTCGGAGGGGCAGTACTGAGGGAGCGCCGCACTGTCGGAGGGGCAGTACTGAGGGAGCGCTGCACTGTCGGAGGGGCCATCTTTCAGCCAAGATGTTAAACCAAGGTCTGCCCTCCCAGGCAGAAGCAAAAAAATCCTATGGCACCAAGAGCAGGGGAGTTCCCCCCGGTGTCCTGGCCAATATTTATCCCTCAACCAACATCACTAAAACAAATGATCTGGGTCATTATCTCGTTGCGGTTTGTGGGAGCTTGCTGTGTGCAAATTGGCTGCTGTGTTTCTTACATTACAGCAGTGACTACACTTCAAAAAGTACTTCATTGGCTGTAAAGCACTTTGGGACGTCGTGAAAGGCACTATAGAAATGCAAGACTTTTCCTCATGGGTAAACCTTGCTTGGGAGGTAGAGTGACAGACAATACACCAATTGGCTACATTACCTAGTCTGCTCGTAACCTGCGACCCCAATAATGCTGCAACTACCCTGGAAGGACAAGTCATTGTTGAACAGAGTTGTGGAAACCAGTGAAGGAATGTCACCAACTGGCCAACCCGAAAGGTATCCATTGCCGCTTCATGCTAGATCGTGTCTGCGAGAGAATGTAGGAGCTCTACCCTTCAGAAGACTCCAGAATCTGCCGAGCCTGAACGCCAGAGTTTGAGATCCTACGGATGTTTGCTGCCCAATTGGGAGTGATGGCCTCTGGTTGCCTCTCTAATGTTATTTCCCACCCTCCCCCCTGCCCACCAACTCAAACCACACCAGAGCCTGTAGCATCCCCAAGTGTCCCATTCTCCAATAGTACACACACCAGAGCCAGGCCTGGCCAACTGGACCTCTGCCCAGTATCTAGACAGCTTTAAACTGCTGAGCAGGAGTTCCCTGCTGATATTTCACATTGGGCCCTGCAGATGGTGCCATTTCCCTTCTCTGCTCATAATTAACTTCTATGACGTAGGCATGACTAGGCTCGAGAGAGAGAGAGAGAGAGAGAGCGAGCAACCAGAGATGCAGCACCCAGAGGCTGCAATAGTTTCACATCTGATCGACAGACTATCTTGGAATATAAACGGTATAACACGATGGAGGCATTTCAACCCCCTCACCCACTCCAAATTCAGGTTGCCAACCCTCCAAGAATTAAAGGTTAATCTCCTGGACACGGCCGCGAGCAAACCAGGAGAAAAATCATTAGGAGATACTGGAAATGGTGAACTGGCTGTTTGACTGCGAGGGGCGGCTGGAACCAGGTGACGATACCTCCCAGGAAGCCAGCCAACCAGAGTTGGCAAACCTCCCCCGCAATACTCAAACCTTGCAGGGTATTTACTCCAACTCTAAACAAGCCTCTCCAAGTGCTCCCTGCAGCTGCAACGATGGGCGGTCTCGGTCTCGGTCGCCCAGGCCATACCCAGCTCTTTCCATCCCCGTTTTCCACCCCAAAAAAGCAACCCAGCCGTAGCACCTGCCAATAAAAGTACCAACGGGACTCCTCCCCGACAGCAACATTAGGTCAGGATGTCAGCGGAGAGATGCCTGGCTCATGTGATGCAGTGGCTCGTTTCTCAAGGCTGCTTCTTCACAGAGAGTGATACAGCACAGAAGGAGGAGGCCATTTGGCCCATCGTGCCTGTGCCAGCTCTTTGTAGGAGCTATCCACTGAATCCCACTCCCCTGTTCTTGCCCCATAACACCTCATTCTTTTCCCCCTTTCAAGTATTTATCCAATTCCCTTTTGAAAGTTACCACTGAATCGGCTTCCACCGCCCTCAGGCAGTACATTCAAAAATCAAACTCAAAATAAAAGTTATCCTTCAATACAAGGCTCAAACAAACAGTTACTCATTCCTCCCCAATATTTCTATTTACCTGGATTTATTTACTTTTCCCCCTCCCCCCAGCATTACTTTCCAACTTCAGTGATGCCATGTATTGTGGAGTTTAGTCTCATTAGATACAGTAACATTGGGGAAAAAAATACAAGTTGTTGCAGGGAGGCTAGATTACATTGTACACACGGGGGGGGGCGGGGGGGGGGGGGGGGCGGTGGGGAAGAGTCGACACCACTGCACAGGACACCAGCTCGGTACTACACCTCCACCACAATATACATCGGAGTAAATCAAGAGTTGGACAGAGGGTCCCCTGTATGCAACAAGCTTGGGGGGGGGGGGGGGGGAGAAAGAAAGAAAGAGTTAAGTTTGGATCCAACAGGATATTTAAAACTAGTACTCAAAAGGGTATTTAAAATGCCAGAAAGACACAGGAGAAAGCATTTCCCACAACCCTGAAGGGTTAACATCCCCCTCAAATGGTTGGCAGTTGTTGGACTATTTGAAATTCATAGGTATTCCAGTATTATATTCAGACAGTTGTAGCAAATCTTCCTAGTGGGAGGACTGCTCGCCCCATCTTACTGTCTGCACGCCACCTGTTGCCCCCTCCCCAGCATAGAGTGGCTCCGTGCTTCCCTCAAGCCCCCTTCCCTCCCCCCCCCCCCCAAAGCCCAGGGGACCAGAGTCAAGCAGAACGCTCACCTCATTTATTAAAGTGCGCAGTCAGCAGCAAGAATGCGAGGTTGATCACGAACAGCACATCAATTTAGAACGAATCTCAGCAGTCTACAGAGGCAGAATTTATGGGGAGCTGTACTGCCATCAAGATGGTTCACATGAAATGCAGTCCTAATTGCTCAGTTGACTACAAGGGGGTGGGGGGGGGGAGGAACGGATGACAGAGGGGAACCAGACTAGCAAGGAAGATGGTGCAATGAACATTATGCATACTGAGCTGGTCGTTAGTTATTCAGTACAGGGCAGCAAGCAACATGGGACAATTCCAAGTGAGCTACGTGCTCAGACTCCCATCACCAGATTGTCTGACATCCAATGGGAAATGGGGGGGGGGGGGGGGGGGACAAAAAGGAGAAGAACAAATGCTTACTGTCATTTCAAAATCAAAGTACTCAAGTCTCTGGCTACACATGTAGGGTACAGCAGACCACATTTTATTAGGCCACAAATCCTACATGGGTTTAAGATCCTGGTTTAGAATAAGAGGGGCCTATCCCTCTTTAGTCATCAGCCTGCTTATTAATACAACAGAAAGCAGGAGTCGATGGAATATTCCCACCCAAACATTTAAATTTCTGAAGAGGCAGATCTGTCCATTTATAGCATTCGGATTTTTAACACTACTTAACTTTGGCCTGCAACAAAAAAAAAAGTATGCATGCTCAACAGAAGGGCCACTCACCCATCAACACCAGATAAATGGGCAATGGATCAACTCCCTTTGTCTTTGGCGAGCTCATTTATCACTGAATTACTGGGCTGGACAGACAGCACAACACTGGAATGCTAAGCCTCAGACAATAAAAGATTAATAAAATTCCTGTATCCAACTCGGGACAAGTTAGGTTACTTTTCAGCTGTAGAAAAATACCCATTTAAAAAAACCACCGAACAGAATTCCTGGAGATTCCTCTAAGACACAGCTGAGCGCAACCTGGGAGAAAAAAAAAATTGGGCCAATAAAACAATTGGGTGCTCATTTCAATTTTTTACACCACCTCGTTTTAGTTCTAAAAATATAGGACAAGACGGCAAAAGGCTGTTTGGATGATTCTTGTCCGTCAGGTAATGTAGTCTGTTTACTTTCCAATTGGCTGTGGGAAGGATGGACGTGGTGGGCGACCAATGGCGGAAGTGGGGGCGGGGGTGGTCATGTGATGACACTTCCAGGAAGATGTCCAACCAGGGTAAGGTACTGTTAAGGTCCGATCGGATTCTGGAGGTCTACAATAGTCCAATATTACAAGTCACCACAATAAAGAACATTGCTTAAAAAAAAGCCACCTTAGAGCAGATCTCGAACTTGCCACTTTTGGTGCATCTTTGCTTAAAGAGTAAAGTAACCAATGAATTGAACACTTCCAGCATTGTCCCCCTAACCCATCTGAGCTAATTCTTCACCCATTAATTGACCGGGTATCACTGGGAGCTACCCTCATCTGGTTCACTAGAGGTGGAGGGGGAGAAGAGAAGGAAGAGAACTGCTCAGTTGGCCCATTAAGGACTAATCAAGTTTCCTCAAGATGTAAAGCCGATTTGCTCAGCATCTCCTGGATCCAACAATCAGCATTCAGAAGCGAGTAGTGTCAAGAGTGCAAAAAGGATAATACACTAGTCGTTTGTTGGGCAAGGGCATCAAGGGACTTGGAGCGAAGACGGGTAGATGGAGTCGAGTTACAGATCAGCAGTGATGTAACTCACAGAACAAGCTCGGGTTCTTGCCCAAGATTGGTTTCTCTCGCCCCAGCTAACTCACCACCACAAACTGAAGCTAGTAATGTATCCAAGACACATCTGGGTAGTCCTTACCTGCTCGATTTGCTCTGCAGGGGCTTCTCTTGCGGTCTTGCAGCAGGCAACTTAGCCGTTGTGACAGCAGCTGGTTTCTTGGAAGCTGTGGAGACAGAATTAAAGTGGGAGTCAGTTAATGCACCATTTGGAAACCACTATCCTTGGTTAAAGCCAAGCCCGTTTCAGTTAGACAAGATTATTTTTTTTTTTATATAAAAGATTCTCATGAAAGCACCGGATGTCAAATTTTAAAGTGTTCTTCAAGTTAGACAATTGCTCATGCCAAGAACTATTCCAAAAATGTGCAAGAATTTTAAATACAGCCAAGAGTTACTGTCTGAAAGTCAAGTTTCATTATTTCTTTAGCCTCTTGTACATTTATTTACACCAGAAAATTTCAAAGTTGCACTCGTTAGGATTTTAAATGTTCCAACAAGACCAAGACTAAAAGTTAACAGGAAAAAAAAGCAGCTAGATTCAACACCAGGGTCTTCAGGCCATTGAAAAGTCTGAATTCAGACATTAAAAGGGTTATTTGGGGACAGATTAGTCAAGTGTTGTCATGAACAAATGGGGGAATAATTTCAACACAATTTAAACCCGTGCATTTACAAAATTATAGGGCCAATATTCACAAACCAGAGTCCCTTTAAAATTAAAGCAGATGGAAAAGCTTATAAAAAACAGCAAGCAAGCAAACGGCACAGAACATTGTTCAGGTGGGAATGGACAGGGCAAGGAGATTCTCTGAGCAACGATCATGAATCTTAATAGAAAAGGAAGACATGGATTTTAAAAGATTTATGTAGCGCGTAAAAATTTCTTTAAATGTTTCACTTGAAACATTTTATTTCTCAGTTGTCAAGATATGGTTATTTGATTTGAGATCAGAAAATTCAGAGTTGGTGTGGTGAAAGCCTAGCATTGTGCACTGCACCATCCTTGCAGAGAGATAGGAGAGCAATGATTCAATTTGTGGGCTTTTACGCTGTGGGTTGCATGTTTGTGCAATGCAATTAAAGGTGGATCGAATCGACAACTCAGACAGTGCTCCAATACCAAGTTGGAAAGGTCATGAATGGGCACTAACCAAACAGCTAGCTGTAAATGTCAGTGTGAATCACATGCCCACACTTCAAATATGAAGGAGACACACCAGGAATCCAGTTTATAAGAGAAATTCAGGGAGCATCCTGGAGGCCAAATAGCGATCAATGAATCATATGAAGGTTGGTGGAGCTTGCATCAGTGATATTTGAAGGGTAGCAGCTCCAATACACTGATTTATGGCACTATAAAATGGTGGAGATGCACTGGGGAATAGGAAAGTTCAACATTTTACAGAGGAGAGGTAGAGTCAGTGCATCTGAACACTGTACTCCAACTGGATCTCCTCACCCCAGTCATGTCCGGTACCAAGCAGATGTGGTTAACGGGTAAATTGCTGAACTTGCTTAATGTGGATTAAGCACAGGCAAAAATGGTATTCAGCAACACCAGTTGGTGAAGACTTTCTGGTGAGTGTTGTGGTCAGCAAGCTTTAGCATTACCAGTAAAGGGAATGAGGCTCTCTCTCTCTCGCCTATTGGGAGGAAAATCAAAAGAAAGGAGAAGCCACCGTACCCAGTCCCCTTCACAATGCAGCTTTTCTTTATTAAAAAAAAGACAGACAGCTTCATGGTCATTTTTACTGATACCGGTGAAAGTACCTCGTTGTGTTAAAGGATTCCAGAACCCCAGATTGAACAGCATAAATACCAAAAGCCAACTCGGACTCTCAGACCCGTACAAATAGAAAAAGCACTCCTTCAAAGTCCCGCTGTCTATCCCCACCCCTGTAGTGTGGTTTTCTAGTGTTGGGAGGGGAGAACATCCCTCAGGTTCTAGAGTTTACCCCACCTCAGCTTTTTGCAATATTTTCTCCCTCTATACTGCCTTCACCTACAGAATGGTGGAACATTTTGGGAGAAAACTCTTCACCGTTGACAGCCAAGCGTGCGAGCCAACACAAAACACACACACTTCACCCATGATTCCACCCCATTAGACCAACGCTGGAGGGAATGAGTGGCGCATTACTTCATAGCAAGGTAGAGGGCTGAACACCCTTTGCTCTAGATTAAAGTCGGACGGCTGGAGTTGTAACTGGATACAAGCTATTGGGTTGCCAACCCTCCAGGATTGCGAAACTAATCTCCAAGACACTGCGGCGAGCAACACCCGGGAGATAAATCATTGGAGCATTTAAAAAAGGAGGGTTTAAAAAAAGTAAATTAACACTTTTCCATACTAGTTATAAAAATTAGATGTGGCAGGGGTGGGAGAAGAAAAAGGCTATTTGACCGAATCATCTAATCGGCTAACAAGAGTCTGTTCACTTTCTGATTGGCTGTGGGGATCAGTGAGGATGGATGTGTTGGGTGACCAATGGCAGGAGGAGGTAAGAAGTCATGTGAAGCCGCCTCCAGGAATAGGTCCCGAGTTGGCAATCAAAAAAGTCATCCAAAACTTCATTACAAAATGTGTATAAGAAATAGGCCACTTGGCCCCTCGAGCCTGCTCCGCCATTCAATAAGATAATGGCTGATCTTGGGCTCAAAGCCACTTCCCCGCCCGCTCCCCATAACCCTTCACTCCCTTATCTTGCAAAAATCTGTCCATCTTCACCTTAAATGTATTGAATGACCCAGCCTCCACAGCTCTCTGGGGCAGAGAATTCCACAGATTTATGACCCACTGAGAGAAGAAATTCCTCCCCATCTCAGTTCTAAAAGGGCGACCCTTTATTCTGAAACTATGCCCCCAAGTTCTAGATTTCCCCACGAGGGGAAACAGCCACCTTGTCGAGCCCCCTCAGTATCTTATATGTTTCAATAAGATCACCTCTCATTCTTCTAAATTCCAATGATTATAGGCCCAACCTTTCCTCATAAGTCAACCCCCCATCTCCGGAATTAACCTAGTGAATCGTCTCTGAACAGTCCCATTTGTTTGGAGCAATAAAAGTTAGGGCAAAGATTGAATCACCTGCCCTCTAACTTGGAGTGGTGAGGAAACCAGGTGTAGAGCTACCAATTATATTTTTAGAAAGCCCATCTTGCAATGATTCAACAACGTGCTGATCTCGCCATACCATGAGTCATAGCCACAGCAAGTGCAGTCAGCTCTCGCTAATCTAATTGTGCTTCAGTCTCTGCTGTCAATGTCCGCTGCACAGTGGTTCATCACAAAGCAGTCTGGAGTCCAATTGCAAATCCCCTGCACAAAAGCCAAACTAAATTGACTTTTCATTTTGTAAGTGAAATTTAAATGTAATTAGGACATGAATGTTACTCATCCATTTTACATAACTCCAGCATTCTGAAGATACTCTGTAGTGATATCTTTTGTGCCAATCGACACTCACTTGAAATCAAATCACTCAACTTCATATTTTGACATACTACAGTATAGAATTTCCCACACCACAAGAATATTCTCCTTTAACAAAACCAGTTCCTTTAGTGGAAAGCTCTCCTCTCACTGCACTATACACCATTCCTCACCAGGGAGCAGGGGTCCCGGGGGGGGGGGGGGGGGGGGGGGGAGGCATCCTCTAAATGCCACATCCAGAGAATGAATGAATAATTAAAATGTCTACCAACCCATCAGGCTAAGTGAACGGAATGGGCCAAACGGTCCACATCTCCTGCAGGGCAAACCATGGCCCACAAGGTGACTGGTTACAAGCTTCAAGTTCTGCCAATAGCACATTGATAGTGGGGAAATAGATGCCTTTGGGCGTCTTTCTGTAGTTTTACTGACATTTGAGATTTTAAAATGGGATGATTAAAGGCATCAGAAAAAAAATCAAGAATTACCTTCCCCTTCACACCTGACCCAAGTAATTCCTTCAACACCTGCCACCATCTCCCAGAAAGGGAGTGAAAAATTGAGACCTTAGCCACAACACAAGAGCTACACTTTTTGTTTTCCACATTTTCTCCTCTTTCTCTCTTCCCCTTTATTCGCCCCCCACCCCCCAAAATATTCCTTTAACCAGCAAGCCATCTTGGAGAAGTTAATGGAGTAGATTCGCAACATGGAGATGCCCGTTAACCCACTTCAACCTGCATCATTCCAGATTGCATGCTGCTGGGCTCAATCAACTCTGTTCCCAATGTTAGTCTGGTTTAAACCAAGTTTGTGTAGGCAGTAATAGTCACAGACCATTACCACCCCAGATTTGATCCATTACTCTCTCGCACACCAAACTAATATCCAGTTACAATTCTAGCCTCAAGACCGCAACTTGAATCAGCAGTGTGGACCCTGGGTTTGAAGGCGATGGACAAACTCTGGACTATCCAAAAGACTGCACAAGTTTACATGGGAATGTCAAGGTAGATCAAGCTCTCATCCACATAACCAACCAACAAGTCTACACTCACGGATGATTAAGAATGACCATTTGAGGAAAGAGACTCAAGGGAATGCAAGCCAAACTATATGAACTCGGTGGGGGGGGGAGAGGAGAGAGAGAAAGAAGATAGACAATAAGAGAGCAAGTACAGAGAGTTTAATGTTGGTCTTTAAAGAAATAGCAGAAACTTTGATACAAAAACTTGTTGACTGGATAATGTCCCATTAAGTAGTGGGAGTAAAACCAGTAGTTAAGTTAGAATGCAGTTTGGGTAAGATCAGATAGTTTGACACCTAGGAGAGCTGGATCAGGGATGGGAAGTGGCCGATTGAGAGAGTCAGCCTTGGCTCAGTGGGTAGCACTCTCGCCTTGGAAGTCAGAAGGTTGTGGGTTCAAGCCCCGAGGGACTGCTGCACTGTTGGAGGTGCTGCTAATTGAGGCCACATCTGAGAGATCTTGCTGTGCACAAATTGGCTACCATGTTTCCTACATTACAACAGTGCCTACACTTCAACAAAAAAAAAGTACTTCATTGGCTGTAAAGTGCTTGGAGACGTCAGGAGGTTGCAAAAGGCGCTATATAAATGCAAGTTCTTTATAAATGTAACTTTGAAACACTGCCTGATGTTCTCCTCCCCCACGGGAGACCTTTGGCAAATGTAGGTCCAGGATTTATAAACTTCCTCCAGTGGTACGACTCACCATTTTGAAAAGGACGTTTCACACAAATAGTTTACAATTTTGGGCAGCACTCCCAGCATTGCTTCAAGAGTCATTCCATTGGCTGCAGCTGTCAGTCGGTCTGATGGCCTCACGATGTGGAGCCGTATGTTAACGCTACCCGACCACATGCCGTGCAATCAGCTGCTCAAAGACAGCCGCCTGCCATGAAATTGAAAGTGGTGCCTCTGCTTAAATAAACCAAGAACTTAGCAACCAAAATTTTATACAGCGCGACCCTGGCACATGTACTTTATACAAATTGCCATAGAAAGTGAATATAAGCAAACGATTAACCCCAACTTCAGAAAGCTACTGTGTGTTAACCAAATCTGGGTTAGAATAGCAATTGTACAGCCTTGATGGAATATGCTGCTTGAGGACAGCTTTATTTCACAAAGAAAATTAAAATAAATTAAAGAGACCATTTAAAACCCTCATTCAAGAGGGGGAACCTTCACTTGGATATTATCCATAACAGGGCACTGATCAGGGATGACTGTAGAAAAATTGTTGAAGTACTCATTCCAACTAAAGTCTGCAATGGAATTGGCAAATTAGCTACGGGGCTGAGTTAGCAGAGGGATCTGTACCAGTTAGGAAGCAACGTTCCTGTCCAAGTTAGCCCCATCTGGAGAAGATGGGTGGTGCAGTGATGCCACCAACATAGGATGGTGTGTTACTACCTGAAGCCTGCGCTATTTCGGAGATCGGTGCGGGAGACTGCAGGGTGGGACAGTGCCTGAGTGAGGCCCTGGCCAGTTTACCACCACCCAGAGGAATGTCCTGTCTGATCCTGGTGGGAGTCAGTACCAGGCCAGCTGGAGTGAGATTTCAGCTGTCAGGAGGCACTGAACCATGGGAACAGTCCTCGGCACCAAAGGCAATCGTGTTCAGGGCAGGGGGGGGGGGGGTTGGGTTAAGCGGAGGGAAGGCCCAAGTCTTCCTCATGGGGCCCGGATGAGCACTTTCCTTCCAGCCTGCTTCTGCTCGCCCCCCAGTTAAAATCGTGTTGGGGCTCCCATTTGCATGTCATAGGATTCTGGCTTCTGCAGGTCCTTGTCTTGCCTGGAGACACTGCAAATTCCCCCCTCCACCAGACCATGTGTTAAATTGGCTGTAGGCAGGACGGAGAAGCAGACCCAGAGGAAAGGACACTGCCTCTACTTAACCCACTTTCATGCCCCATTGTCATTGTGCGTAGTTAAAATCAACCCCTCGGTCTCAGGAAGTTGGGCTAATTGAAGGGGTGTTGAGGTAATTTTCAAGATTGAAGTGGATACAAGACGAATCATTCACAAATCAGCAAAGCTAGGACATGGAAGGAATAAGCATGCTACACAGTTGGAGGGGTAAATCTATAACCACAGGTGGCTTTACTCCAGCTCCTTAAACACCTTTCCTCTGCCTGCTCCACCTTCACTTCCAAGTATGACGAGCTTGTTACAAAGATGGAGCCTGTCCAACTACCTCTGCTGCTTCTCTCCCTACACAAATGCTGCTGCAGTAAATATATTTCTGCAGAACACAGGTCGATAGATATTGTAGGAAGGTGGGGAGGAGATCAACAAAGGACACGTCGAGCCAATTTGTCTTCTGTTCCTAGATGCATTGTGTGTGTTCAATAGCAAGAAAAAATTTTTTTTCCACTTAGGGGGTTAGCTGAAACCATTTCGAACACTCAGGAAAGCTGCTCATAATAGCTTGGAATAATCTAAAGACAAATTCAACATTTCTACAACTCAAGCCAATTAGAAGACATTTACAGTTCACAAAAATGAAGCCTTTCCTATTTTGTAAAACCCCCTTAGTGGACTTTCCAAAGAACAGGACTAAAACAGGTGAAATATTGCCACAGAGAGCACAAATGCATTGTAGTCCTGTCTTTCACCCACAGGACCTGGCTTCGAATTCAACTGCAGACAGATGAAGGCCTGAACAGATGTGTCAACACCCTCACCGAAATGAATATGGAGAGTTCCAAAAGATCAGAATCCACTGCATTTTACCTTCGACTGCCAATGCTTCAGGTTCAACAATTAGAATGTGGATACTCCGTGCCAGTCAAGGGTAGCGACTAAGATACATAGGCCAATTCAAATAAAGAGAAATAATCACTGCTCAAGATAACCCAGAGTACGAGAATATGGCTACTTTGGAAAGCAGGCAATAACTCCAGTCTATTGGGTGACTTGAAAGCAATTGCACCTCTGGCTCCTGTAATGCAACCTTGAGGGGATTTTTTTTTTTTTTGAGTCAACGGATATTTAACAGTGTGCAAACAATATTTAAAGCTAATCTCCCCAGCTAGATAAATGGAAACATGTAGACTGTGCACCAATATTTCAGGTCACCATTCAGAGGGTGCCCTCCGCTGGAGATGCTGGACCTTTGGGAAATGTGGATCAGTGCAACGCAAGTGGAACTAGGTTTCCTCCCCTTCCATTAGCATACAAAACCCACCCCAACAAAACACAGTCAAGAGCAAGAGACGAACCTGCGGAGTCGGGCCGGGGCGGAGCTGGATTTTTCACTTTGGGGACAGTCCTGCTGGTGGGCAGCACCTTGGCAACTCGAGACAGGGCCTGGGGCGATCCTCTGCTGTTCTCTGCTTTTGGGGATTGGTTTCCATTGCCACTCACGCCACACGCCCCATTCACATTTTCCTTCACAGCCTTGGCAGCCGATTTCTTCTCCATTATTTTGGCATGCGAAGACATGCCAGATCTTGGCATAGTTTTGGACAAAGAGGCTTTTTGCTCTTGCTCGTTACTCTTCTTACTGGCATTGGTGGCTCTGCTTTGCTGTGTGGAGGCTGGTCGATTGGGCATTGACTGTCTACCGCCTGCGGTCCCTACCTTCACTTGGCTTCCAGTGGTGGTTTTCACGCTCGGCTTACCCTTGAGGGCCCCATCATTCTTTTGCTTGCTCACATCAGACCCTTTAACGGCTGCTGCCCCGTCCTCTTTCGCGGCTTCATTGGCAGCATCCACCCCCGCTGGCATTTCATCAAACCCCTCAGAATTCATGGTGGATCGCGGGCGAGGGCAGAAGCAATGTTGCGATCAGACTGGCTTATCCGGACCAGAAACAGATGCTGTTTAAAGGGGGGGGGGAAAAAAGAGGAAAAATGTTAATTCGAGAGCAATACACCAAGCCCCTCAGGGCAAAAATAACTAATGAAACCTCAAAAGCTACCATTGCAATTTCCTTTAACTAGATTCAATTCTGACTGAGGGTTAGAGTAACCAGTGAAAAAGCTGTCAAGGCAGAATAGCTGAGATACATCAATCTGATCAGAATTAGAAAACTGCATTAAGAAACCCAACACAGTCAGCTTGCTTAAAATGGTTACACAGAGCAATTCAGCTGCATGGATTCATGTTGCTTGGTTGAAACCGTCAAGACTGGCTAGAAGAAAACAATTTCTACACAGCAGATTCATTGGTACATTTGGCACACAGTCACTTGGGAGTCTGAACAGGCATCACAGGCCAGGTTTCCTGGGTTACACTGAGCGTTGTAAACTCCAGGAATCGTCCAACCAGAGTTGGCATCACATGACCTCCTGCCCCGATCACCCACCATGTCCATCCTCACTGGACCCCACCTTCCTGCACCAATTGGATGATCCTTGACCCTCAAACCACCCCGCCCCCCCACCAAATAATTCTATAACTAGCATTCAAAGAAAAAAAATCTTCATGGTTTTTCTCAGGTTGCTCGCAGTTGTGGCCGAGATTAATCTTCCAATTCCTGAAGACTTGGGTCAATCATGAGGTCAGTGTCACAATTGTAGCTCTGACAACCAAAGCTCATGTTCTTCCAGTCAGAAGAAATGGGCCACTCAGTTATTTTTCCTACCGATAGATGATCGGAACGACACAGCTCAAGAAGGGGGGGGTGGGGAAAAAATAAATAGTACAGCACAGAAGGAGCCTATTCAGCCCACTGAGTCTGCACCAGCGCTCGAACAATGCAGTTAGTCTCACTCTCCTGCTTCTGCAGTTTCTTTCCCTCCAAGTATTTATCCAATTCCCTTCTGACGGCTACTATCCACCACATTCCAAATCCTAACCACTCGCTGCGTAAAAAAGAGTTTTTCCCCCCTCGTGTCACCTCTGGTTCTTTTGCCAATCACCTTAAATCTGTGCCCTCTGGTTATCGACCCTTCAGCCACTGGAAACTGTTTCTCTTCTAAACCCTCAAGTCAAATCTCCTCTTGGCTTTCTCTGCTCGAAGGAGAACAATCCCAGCTTCTTTCAGTCTCTCCTCATCCCAGGAACTATGGCCCTGGCTGGAAGGGTAGTGTATGTTTTAAGGGGCCCCCAGATCCCACCCTACTACCTGGCAGAAGGGAGACAATGACATCAACTCAAGCCGACACACACACAGTCCTTCCAGGCAGGGCCATACCAGCAAAACCAAAGCATCAAAATATTAATAGAGAACCAGGCAAACAGATCACACAAAAGATACACCCAGTTCTAATCAGGGGCTGCAGCAGAGATATTTCTGAGCAGGTAGACATACAGATAAAGCCAGGTGGGTAGGGAGCTGCTTCTTGGACAGCTCATGCAACCCAGGGGCACAGAGAACATAAGCAATGGGAGCAGGAGCTTCAGCCCCTCGAGCCTGCTCCACCATTCAAGTCATGGCTGATCCGATTTTGGCCTCAACTCCACTTTCCCGCCCGCTCCCCATAACCTTTGACTCCCCATGATGCTCAAAAATCTGTCTCTCAACCTTGAATATATTCAATGACTCCACCTCCACAGCTCCCTGGGGTAAAGAATTCCAAAGATTCACCACCCTCAGAAGAAATTCCTCCTCATCTCCGTCTTAAATGGGCGCCCCCTTATTCCGAGCCAATGCCCCCTCGTTCTAGATTCCCCGACGAGGGGAAACATATTCTCAGCACCTACCCTGTCCAAACCCCCTCAGAATCTTATGTTTCAGGGGGTGGAAGATGGAATGAAGCAACTGCTCAACTCACTGAAGGCCAGTAATTCACAGCAGAGTTCGCTCTTCCCCCTCAGGGGGGGGGGGGACACAAGTACAAGTTGTAAATCTGCTGCCAGTTAGATAGCAAAAGAGATTGGGTGTAAATTGGAGAATTTATAAGTTGCAAAAAAAATTATTTTAAGTTAAATTCCAACCAACCTTTAATACCACAAACATTACAAATGCCACTCAGGGGACACCTGCCACCAGTTCATTACTGCTGCCCATCAAAACAGCTTTAGGAACTCTGCACCTGACTCGCATACCAACTCCTGCCAACAGATGCTGCCTGCCCACCAACATATTCTACTTGCGCATTAGAGCACTGCAGGAGAGAGAGAGCGAGAGGAGAATCAGCCAGGAAACAGGCGCCAACTACTGTTGTCTGCGGTTTTTCAGTTTTCACAAAAAGAGGTCTTCCATTTGCCCTCGGGCGTAGCTACAGCCGCCACCTTGCGCTCACAATTCCCTGCTGGCTCTCCAATCGTCTGAACAAAGGCGGTTCTGGATATTGGCACTCTAATACAACAGCTTACACTTGTATAGGACCTTTGAACACTTTACATAGAGGAAAGGAAGGGGGGGGCAAGGGGAAATAAGACAAAAATTGGAGCACGTGTTAAGTCATGGTACAGGAGTATGGGGAGATGACCAAGAATTTGGGTCAAAAGGATAGACAGGAGGAGGTTGGTGTGGAAAAAAAGAAAAAAAAGAGGCTTAGGGAGGGATTTCCAACAAGTGTAGGGTGAAGGCAGCTGAGAATTCTTCCAAAATTTGTGGGTGTGAGGAGGAGGTGGGGGTGGAAGATTAAGGAAATGCACAAGAATCAGAGTCAGGAGGACTGGGAAGGGAAGGGATGCAAAGCTGGAGGAGGTTGCAGAGATACCTTGGGAGTTATTGCAACCATTGAGCAAGGAGATATTGCACTCTGCTCTGCCCCAAACCAGGCTCAAATTCAAAGTTCATTCTGGTAAGTGAACAAAGCCCACTGGTATTGTGCCCACTAATCTGGTGCGATGCCAGTGGTGGGTTTACATCTGCAGTTGCCCCTGTTTGTAAGATCCCAGAGTGGCCCCCAGCAGAGGCCCACTTTAAATGACAGCAACAATGAGATCATAGCTCCACTGGCTGCTGGGCAACGACAGGAAATGTCTTTTCTGCAATGGTTGAAAAAATAGGGTAGAAACCTTCAGGAAAAAAAAAGCTTTCAAATCAGAAGTAGTGAGGTTTGCATGCTATTCCTGTTGGACTATAACCTGGTGTTGTGCGACCTCTCAATTCCTTAACCCCCCAGGTCTACAGCTAAATAGAGAAAGATGTATTTGGTTGAGGTGCAAGTTTCATTGATGCTCTTATTGCATGGTCACCAGATGGATTTAGCACCACCTTCTGCAACAAAATGTAAATGTACTTCAACATGCTTCTTATGCAAAGAGTCTTCATTCATAACCAAGCTGCTATCAACACTTCCCTCTAGTGTTCTACAGCTCAAAATGCTGCCTCCAGACACCAAATTGGAAAGGGAGTCTATAGGTTGCCACCCCTACCAGTCACAATGTTTAGACCATTAATCGAAGCAAGGCAGTAACACTTTTTGCACTGTGCCCCGTGCAATAGCCATTATTCCTTCTCTGGTCAACAGCTGAATGGGACTTGGAGAGAGTTAGGCTACGGGCAGCAGAGTTTTGGATGAGCTCAAGTTTAGGGGTTGGAAGACGGGAGGCCGGCCAGGAGAGCGTTGGAACAATCGAGTCTGGAAGTAAAGGCACGGATGAGGGTTTCAGCAGCAGATGGGCTGAGGCAGGGGTGGAGACAGGGCGATATTATGGAGGTGGAAGTGGGCGGGCTTGGTAGCTTGGCTCAGCTCAGGGTCAAATAGGACAGCAAGGTTGAGAACAGTCTGGTTCAGCCTCAGACAGTGGCCAGGGAACAGAGTTTGTGGCAGGGGCCGAAGACAGTGGCTTCGGACTTCCTAATATTTAATTGGAGGAAACTGCAGCTCATGCAATACTGCATCTCTTCCCATGTAGTTTCTAGGATTGCTTTGCCAACACAGCCTCCAACTTACACCAGAGTTGGAGATGGTTAGGCTAGAGATAGATTCCCAGTTCTTTAAAAACAAAATACCTTTTTTGAAACAATGATACACAATTACATTTAACCAACTCATTTCAAAATAAAGCCATTTACTGCAATATATATTTATTAATTAGAGGTTGGAGATCAGATTCATTGAAACAAACCCTAGTTCTACAGTACCAAACAAACTGTTATATGCGGATCGGGTTAGGTGAAGAGATGCGGGTGGAGGCTCATGTGGAGCACAAATACCAGCTGGGCTGAATGGTCTGTTGCTGTACATTGTGAATCTGTCAATGGGATGTGATGGAAAGACATCCCCAAAAACCCACATACAAAATAGCTGCCCTGGGTGGCACCGAGAAGGACAGAGATGGAATGCGTGTCAAAGTCAATCCAAGTTAAAGCGAAGTGGATTTATCATCCACACACACTCCAAATCCACACATCACTTCAGCTGCAGATAAAACAGTGTGAAGCTGAAAAACCCTTGGGTCTCATCGATCGAGAAGAGGAAAGCTAAAGATTTGTTCAGCAAGAGTTCGCAAGCCTGGCAAGGGAACAGGTGCAAGAGCAGACAGACAAAACACCAGACTTCTGAAGCCAAGCACACGGACCCCAGTCACTCGATCCCACAGACCCAGGACTAAACTCTAGGATGGGGGAAAAAGTGTTGTGTGTTTTATATTCTGATGCAGCAATACAGGAACCCCACCCCCACTACACAGCACCTCAACCTGCTGAAACCACACTAACTGTCCATCTGTATCCATCCACTTTTCATTATTGGCCATGAAGATCAGAGCCAAGGTCAATTTAAATCAAACAGCCACCTGTTACGTGCAAGAAAATACTAAAAACCACGAGAGCCATTACCTCAGACAGACTCTGAATGGCGTTCTCCTGAACCACCACAATGTTGGTGACTCTGTTGCTGCAACGGAAGCAGGAATTCACTGGCGCTAATGCACTAAAGCCCAATGCGCTTTGGTTCAAATTGCACACAAACAATATGCTTTAATGTGCAAATATTCCAAGTCAAATAGATTCCAGCAGCATCAGACCTATAATCACCAGTACTTCACCCTAGCATTACACAGCTCAAAGCTGTCTGGACAACTTTTGGTTGGAAGGGAAATCCTAGCTGTACGACTGGGTGTTGTGACAGTTTGAGAGGACATAATAGATATTTCATACACCAACCACTGTGTCTCAAACATTCTAGGTGACATTACAACTACTGCACATTAATTGCATAAATAGTACTACCACACAAGACATTTCCACCAACATATTTAGAGGCAAATTCCCAGCCCATGCAATAAAAGAAACACCACAGCACACATTCAAAGCAGGCAAGACACTCGCACTGAAACGCATTACTTCTGTTGTGTCCTTTGCTTGAGGGAAGAAAAAGATGAATAAATCCCCTGCAAAAATAGAAATCCCTCAATCTAACATAGCTCAGGAGCTCCATGTGTCAAACCTGGTCAAGTCAGTGCGTTGAGGGAGAAATGGTCATATGGAATTGGGGGGGGGGGGGGGGGGGGGAGGGAAGAGGAAGGAGAGAAAAAGAGAGAACAGGAGAAATTGTGCGCAAGCCCTTATGTTGGCGAGGAGAAATTCTACAATGCGCTATTGTGTTGGCAAGCGGTCAAGTCAAACCAGAAGCTGATCCCTCTGTTGGCATTTTGCCAGGTGGCTGTGGCCCAGATCGCAGCTCAGTTATCCCAATCTGCTCTTCTGAACAAGCCTATTGAAGACACAGATAAGCCACTAGCAAAATGGGGTCACGCACAGAGATGGACACTGAACAGAATCCAGATAAGGTGACTGGTAACTTCGCCGTTATACCGCTTCAAGTCTAAACTGGACCCCTTGGCAACTAGAAATACCAAAACAAAAAAAAGGGTTTTAAATTGCAGAGTCTGGAATGACATGCAAGTGCATCGAGTGACTTGCACCCGATCAGATCTCAAAACATCCCAAACTGCGTCACAGTGAAACACTTTAAGGTGCAGTGACTTATGTAGGCAAAGTGTGCCGAGCTATTTTGCACACAGCAATGTCCTACAAAAGCTGATGAACAACATTTGTGGAGTTCATTTGTAGGCAGGGCATTGTCCAGAACTCAGAACTCTATCTTCAAAATACCATGGTCCATGAATATAAACACCAAGTATTTGGGAATGTATTGAGGCAGAAGACAATTGGTTTATCAAGCCTGTCAGTCACAATATCCTCGGGCAAGATCTCATTTTTAAAATTTGAAAGTCACAAATCCCTGCTGACATCAGGAAGCTAGGAAGCCGCCATTCGGCCCCTCGAGCCTGTTCCACCATTCAATTAGATCATGGCTGACCTGTGTCTTAACCCCATCTACCCGCCCCGGTTCCGTAACCTTTACCTAACAAAAATCTAGCAATCTCAGTTTTGAAATTTTCAATTGACCCCCCAGCCTCAACAGCTTTTTGGGAGAGTTCAATTGCCACCACCCTTTGTGTGAAGTGCTTCCCGACATCACCCCTGAATGGTCTGGCTCTAATTTTAAGACTATGTCCCCTTTGTTCTGGACTCCCCCCAGTTTATCTGCCTGACCAAATCCTTTAATCATCTTAAACACCTCAATTAGATCACCTTTTAATCTTCTAAAGGAAATACAAGCCTAGTCTGTGCAACCTGTCCTCAATTTAACCCTTTTAGCCCCGGTATCACTCTGGTGAATCTGCACTACTCCCCCTCCAAGGCCAATATATCCTGAGGTAGGGTGCCCAGAGTTCAACTCAGTACTCCAGATGTGGTCTAACCAGAGCTTCATACAACTGTAGCCTAACTTCCACTTTTGTATTCCAGTCCTTACCACATTATTATTTTTGAAATCCCTTAAAAAGGGGGCGCTGTTGGCTCACCAGCACTGGGAATTTGCTACGTGTGCGAATCAGCCTTTTGCTGAAGTTAGCCGAATGGTCTGTTTACTTCCCCTAGCCAGTATCGAGACCCCTTGCTTTTGGTGGTATCAGTAATGGTCAGGACGACAGAACTGTTCTCTTGAAGAGTTCTAGGGGACTTCTGGGGCCCCCCTCAACCAGTCGGCCAACATCTCTCCTTGTAACACGGAGGAAGGTCACAGTACAAGGTCAGAAATGGGGATGTTCGCTGATGACGCCATTCGCAACTCCAGATAATGAAGCAGTCCATGCCCACATACAACAAGACCTGGACAACGTTCAGTTTTGGGCTGATGTGTGGCACAAATGTTACCTGCCACTTAAGTGCCAGGCAATGACCATCTCCAACAAGCGAGAGTCTAACCACTGCCCCTTGACATTCAACAGCATTACCATCGCCAAATTCCCCACCATCAATATCCTGGGGGTCACAATTGACCAGAAACTTAACTGGACCAGCCACAAATACTGTGGCAACAAGAGCAGGTCAGAGGCTGGGTATTCTGCAGCGAGTGTCTCACCTCCCGACTCCCCAAAGCCTTTCCACCATCTACAAGGCACAAGTAAGGAGCGTGATGGAATACTCTCCACTTGCCTGGATGAGTGCAGCTCCAACAACACAAGATGCTCGACACCATCCAGGACAAAGCAGTCCGCTTGATTGGCACCCCATCCACCACCTTAAACATTCACTCCCTCCACCACCGGCACACCGTGGCTGCAGTGTGTACCATCTACAAGATGCACTGCAGCAACTCGCCAAGGCTTCTTCGGCAGCACCTCCCAAACCCATGACCTCTTCCACCTAGGAGAAGGGCAGCAGGCGCATGGGAACACCATCACCTCCAAGTTCCCCTCCAAGTCACACACCATCCTGAATTGGAAACATATCGGCCGTTCCTTCATCGTCGCCGAGTCAAAATCCTGGAACTCCCTCCCTAACAGCACTGTGTGGTGAAGGTGCTCCCACGGACTGCAGCGGTACAAGGCGGCGGCTCACCACCACCTTCTCAAGGGGCAACTAGGGATGGGCAATAAATGCTGGCTTGCCAGCGACGCCCACATCCCATGAACAAATAAAAAAAATGGAGCAAGTGTGTTGGAATATCAGGATCTGTGCTCAAATGGGGTTGGAACTCAACCTTCCTGCTCAGATACAAGTGTTACCAACTCAGCTAAATGGGACATGCAAGGGTAAAGCCCTAATGCATCAACTCAACTGCCCTTTTATAGTATTCCTTTTTTTTTAAAGCAACCATTACTTCAAGCAAATTATCTGCAATTTATAGCAATTAGCATCTTTACTTCAACGGCTTTCACAGCCAAGGGTAGTTGGAGGGATCCTCCCAGGGCCACTGCAAATGCTACAATACAAGCACAGTTAGGTAAAAACCAAGATGGAACCTTTTGAGATCAGGATGGAGATCATGGGCAAATAATCTATGCTTTCTGGTAGAAGACAATACTGCACAAATATCCACTCAAACCAGTGTTCCAATTAAAGTCAAAATTAGAATATAAAAAACAGAAAATGTTGGAAATACTCAGCAGGTCAGGCAGCATCTGTGGAGAGAGAAACAGTCAACGTTTCAGGTCGGTGACCTTTCATCAGAACTGCAAAATGCTGGAGAAGTACAAAGGCAAGGAAAGGGTTGGGGGTGGGGGGGGGGGGCGCACGCACGAGGGGAAGAACAAAGGTTTGAGATAGAGCAGGTGGAGGAAGACAGCCAGGAGTGATTAAATGAACAACAGAACCATTACCAGCACTTGCTCTGCAAAACAAAATGGGAGCATTGGTTAGGATCTGAATTAGGAGTCCAGGAGGTTGTGAAGAGCCAAATTGAAAGATGAGGCGCTGCTCAGAGCTTCATTGGCAGTGTAGGAGGCAGAGGACAAGAAGTCAGTGGGATTGGGATGCAGAATTAAAATGACAAGCGACCGGAAGCTCAGGGTCATGCTTGCGGACTGAACGGAGGCGTCCCGCAAAGCAATCGCCCAATCTGGGTTTTTTTTTGTTTTTTTTTAATTTGGCTGGAGTTGTCCCTTAGGATCTCCAAATAAATCCAATTGTGAATTCAGGAGAAACTTCTTTTACCCAGAGAGAGTGATTTAGCACGTGGAACTTACCACAAGGAGTGGTTGAGGCAAATAGCAGAGACGTATTCAAGGGGAAGCTTGATGAGTATGAGGGAGAAAGGAATAGAAGGATCTGTTGACAGGGCGAGATAAAGGAGTGGGAGGAGGCTCGTGTGGAGCAGAAACACCGGCATGGAGCAGCTTCTGTGCTGTAAATTTCCATGCAATACAGTAGATTGATTTCAGTCCCAAGACATTTTAAATATTCATCACTGCAAGACCGCCCTGGACAGGAGTTGAAAACATCCCTCACTCAGCCTGTAGAGTTTGATCATCTGAATTGTGGCCAGTTAACCTTTGACAACCAGAAACATTTAAATCTATTGACTGGTCAATAATGCACATTGCATGCAAGAACAATTCTGCCCCTATACTCTCCCACAGCAGTGCCAATATTTAAAAAAAATCAGTGCAATTTGAAGTGGCATTCAGCCTGCATCAACACTCGGTACAACAACTTGCATTTAACTTGAGCCTATTAGCATAGCAAAATGTCCCAAGGCACGATACAAATAATCAGACAAGATTTGACACTGTGCCACACCAGTCATTAGGATAGGTGACCAAAAGCTTGGTCAAAGAGGCAGGTTTTAAGGAGGAGGAGGAGGAGGAGCATGCCAGAGCGATTTAGGGAGGGAATTCCCAAGCTTAGGGCGCAGGCCACCAATGGTGGAGCGATCAAAGTCAGGCAAAGCACTAGTGGCAGCAAACAGAAAGGCGATGCTCTTAATTCACACAAGTAGTGCGACGGCAGTTCCACGACTCCCATGCGGAGATATGGCAGATTATTTTCCGGTATTCATCACCATGTACGTTTGAAGTATAATTAGGCTTCAGGCTCTGGAGTAGTTCATGTTTCTATTCATAAATGGAACAGACTGCAACTGATTATGAAACAGAACACAAGCAAAATTACTTGGGACAACTAATTGAGATGATTCATACAAATTTGAGAACTTTAGTCTCAAGACATGGGAACACTCAACTATATTGCTGCAGAAATTGCAATGGGGTCAAACTGCAAACAAAAATGTAATATAAATTCAAAGAGCTATGGGGCCCCTTCATTAACTGTAGTTAATTAAACCCATAAAAAAAATCAGGTCACTACAAACCAGCTCTGGTAATCTCACTGCCCCCTCATCAGCTCATATCACATGCACCAACACCTGAACACATGGCCTACCCACCAACTTCTATATTTAAATATTAACCTGTTCATTTCCCTGCCCTTTCAACACCATCAACGTGCCGTTAGTTTGGCTCTCTCAAGATAAGCACTTCTCCATGTGGCCTGGCAGAGGGAGTCACCTCGGCCTCTGTCCCTTGCTTCAGGACGGAGCAATGGCCCGGCACCAATCCAAGGCAGACAATGCCAAGACCTGGACATAAAAATCAACATTCTGTACAAATTTAAAGTGATCATTGTAGAATGAACTACAGGACATTTTGTGGACACAAGTGACAATTACTACTGACAAGGAACTAGTGCTGCCGACTCTGGTTGGATGTATTCCGAGATGGGTCATCACATGACCCATATAAGATTGTGAAGGGGTTGGATCGGGTGGATGCGGGGAGGATGTTCCCGATGATGGGTGAAACTAGAACTAGGGGGCATAGTCTTAGAATAAGGGGCTGCTCTTTCAAAACTGAGATGAGCAGGAACTACTTCACTCAGAGGGTGGTAGGTCCATGGAATATGCTGCCCCAAAAAGCTGTAGAAGCTACATCATTACATAAATTTAAAACAGAAATAGACAGTTTCCTAGAAGTAAAGGGAATTAAGGGTTACGGGGAACGGGCAGGAATTTGGACATGAGTCTAGGTTCGGATCGGTCATGGCCCTGTGGGTAGCGTAGCGGGCCCAGGGGCCGTGTAGCCTGATCCTGCTCCTATTTCGTGTGTCCAATTCTGTTAGATTCAGGAGATGGTTCTGTGATAGTAGATTGGCGGTTAGGATCAGATCAGCCATGATCTTATTGAATGGCGGAGCAGGCTCGAGGGGCCAATTGGCCTACTCCTGCTCCTATTTCTTATGTTCTTATGTTCTTATGACCTCCTGCCTCCAAGCTCCATTGGTCACCCAACACGTCCATCTTGCGGCCTTCCCATGGCCAATTGAAAAGCAAATAGGCTCATGACCCGATTGGATGGCTCTTAACTGTCAAACAGCCTCTCTTCCCCCACCCCATGCCCAATACTTTTAAGTAAGCAAGGCGAGAAGAAAATCATCAATTTTTAATGCCCTCATTTTTCTCCTGGGTTGCTCACAGCAGTGTCCTGGAGATTAGTCTTTTAATTCCTGGGAGGTTCCAGAGCAATCCTGGAGGGTTGGCAGGAGCTACAAGGGAACTCCTCCAGAATTTCTTTCCCTCAATTTGAAGGTGTCGACCCTGGCTGGGATTTGGTTCAGGGAGCAGCACCTCACCCTCGTGGACAGGCCCAACAGAAGGTGGCTGGCCAGGGGGGGGGGGGGGGGAAAGAAAGAAGCCAAGCCCCATCTGAATCTTCAAGACGACAATTTGTCATCTCCGAGATCTCATTAGTTTCTACGTTAGGTCGCGAGAGAGGTCTTGAGAGCATTTCCCCCTCGGGTCTCTGTTCCCCATTGGGTTTGCATTGAGAAGGAAAGACATGTCATACAGGGGAGGGGGGGGGGGAAAACTATTTTTCACAAGTGGCCATTAACGGTGTAGCCAAACTCGGATCCTATGGGAACAAAGAGCAAAATACTGCAGATGCTAGAAATTTGAATGAACAGAAACTGCTGTAAACAGCAGGCAGCATTGGTTCTCTGCCCCCGCCCACTTCCCCCTCAGCTCTGTCCTTAAGCTCCTTCCACTTCTGATGAAAGGTCATCCACCTGTGTTTCTCACCACAGATGCTGCCTGACCTACTGAGCGTTTAACATTTTCTGTTTTTAGTTCAGATCCTATGGGTTTGGTTTGGAGCCGTGACCTTGTTGACATCCGCAACCAGCAGCATCAGAGAGAGAATTAAAAAAAACAGCACAGCGACGGGAACATTCCAGAATTCTTCCTCCTCTTTCACCCAAATTCGGAAATGGTCCAAAAATCAAGACAGTGTCACTCATTGATGGGATCAAATTAAAGGCAAACTTTAAAACCACAGCAATCTCAGTGTATCAGGGCTGGGGGGCAAACTTTAAAACCACAGCAATCTCAGTGTATCAGGGCTGGGGGCGCGGGAGGGGGGGGGGGAAGGAGCCTTGGCCCACTCGCAGTTATTAGGCTGCTCACAGGGCATTAATCAGGAGGCCGACATTATTCAGATGTCGCATTCAGTATACTTCAGATAAGTGCACAATTATGTTGCGTCCTACAGAATTTTAATAAAACATTCAGTTAGGGCCGAGGCAGGACTAGAAGAGTTCACCGTACCGAATGGGTTGTTCCACCGCCTTCTGCCGGCTCATCAAATCATCAGACAGAATGGCCGAAATAACAACAGAAAACGCTGGAAAAACTCAGCAGGCCAGGCAGCATCCGTGGAGAGAGAAAGAGAGTTGACGTTTCAGGTCGATGACCTTTCATCAGAATGGCCGTCGCCTCAGTGCTGAACGATAGCTGCGTAGTCTCATTGGCCAAAGAGCTATATGCCCAAACCCATCCCCGTGCGTTTATAACACAAACTGAAGGGAAAGGTGGGAACCCTCTCAGGTTTGGGCAGTTAACCCATTGCTCAGAAATAAAGCAATGAATTGAAAGTTTGAGTCGAAAAGCAGTTCCTCTCTCTCTCTCTCTCTCTAGCCAACCCAAAAAGTTTGAACACCAGAAAACCATGTCTAAGTATACTTTGTGCTTCCCCTTGGATCTTGTTTTGAGGAGGGTGCGGGTCTGGTAGGGAATTATAAACAGAGACCCCCATTGAACAGAGCAGTTAAAGATTAGGAGATTAAATAACAGCCCAGGCTCCTTCAGAACATCCACTGCACTCAATTAATAATATTCAAATGAGACCCCAAAGCTCAAATTGCATCTAAAATTCAATCCCCTGCCTCCCTCAATCACACCACCCAACGTAACGCCACACAACAGATTAGACCCCTAGTTTTTCCAAATGCTGAACCCTATAGCTAGGTTCATCTAGAATCCTTCAAGAGATCAATGACTGGCTCAATAGATCTGCATTTGACACCACACAATGCACCACAACCCCATAGGCAGGAAGCTGTTGGCCTTATCTTTTTTTTAAATCAAGGGACGCAGCGAGATACAGCTCATCTCAGCCCTGCTGATACATCAAAAGCAACACTTCACATTAATGCAGAACCTTCCTCCCCACACACTGCTGCCTCCTCCTCAGTTGCACTGGATTCATGAAGGTCAGATCCCAGTGCTGATCAATTTTCTGTTAATGGATTAGAGGGAGCGATCACCACCTGTTCAACTTCGTAGGGCTGGGCTCAGAATCCTGAAACCAAGAGGGGCAGAACACGGCCTACTCCCGTTCTAATCAACTACTAGAAGATGCAAGGTGAGGTTACATGCAACATTACAAACTTCACTCAACGTGGATTTAAATAGCGCCTTTTAACGTAGTAAAACATCCCAAGGCATCACAGGAGCGTTAGATAAAAATTTGACAGCAAGCCACCAAAGGCAATATTCCAGGTGACCAAACGTTTGGTCAAAGACCCAAGTTTTAAGGAGCGACGCAAGGAGAAAGAGCGGTAGAGAAGCAGGCAGGGAATTGCAGAGTTTAGGGCCCAGGCAGCTGAAGGACCAGCCACCAATGGTGGAGCGATTAAAATCAGGGGGACGCTCAAGGGAGCAGAATCGGAGGAGTGCAGAGGTCTGGAGGAGGTTACAGAGATAGGGAGGGAGGGAGGGGCGAGGCCATGGAGGGATTTGGAAACCAGGATGAGAATTTTAAAGCGAGGTGTTGCCAGACCTTGAGAAAGTTAATACAACTATTAACAGAAAAAAAAGTCCCACGGTGCTGGGTCTCCTTTGTTTGGGAGAGAGGGGGGAAGAGTAGAAAATGGAAAGTGAATCAGAAGGCTCTTCACTTTCATATAGACGGCACAGGGCAAAAATCAGAACAAAGCAGCATCGCAACAAATGCAAAGGATCTCAGCTGGTAGAGTTACTGAATAAGCTCGATATTAATTAGATTGCCTAACAAATCAATATTACAATGCAGCCAAAAATAGCCAGCATTTATTGAGTGGACAATCAGCCAATGAGCTTGTTCCACCATTTGATTAGCCATGGCAGATCTCAACTTAAGGGTTAACATTTGCACTGTGCCACATCAGATATTCTAAACAACACTCTCCCAGGCAGTGATAGAGAGAGAAACACACAGACAGCAAGTGTGCAATAAAGTGTCCACTGAGGAATGACGCATCGGAATTTTTAGCTCTGGCAATTCCTTGCCCCTTTCACCATATCCCTTACTTTCCAAATATTTAAATCACCCTTTCAAACACCTCAGTCTCTTCATTAATCCTTTGTGTGTGAAGAACGTTCCTGGATTTGCTTGCGACTCCCTCAGTTCTATTGCAAAGATTATGCCCGCTTCCTCTGGATTTCCTCCCCATTAGATGGAAGAGTCAATCCCCAATCTAGCCCGTTAACCCTCAGTAAACACCTCAGGAAGACATCGTATCCAGGAAACAACCCAGTCTCAGCACAAGTCCCTGTATCCCAGGTACCTTTCTTTTCAGCAATATTTTCAGGAGTTTACAAACTCCGGGGGAGAAAAAAAAAAAGGATGCAACACCAACCTTGGAAATTCCAAAGTCACCCTCTAGATTAAAGTCACAGGCCTTAACTAGGGTAATTAAACTGGTGATATTAGCTTCAGCATCACTAGGGATACTCACCTGGATCCAATTTAGAGAGCAGCAATTCTTTTAAATTAGAACAAGGGCTGCACCGATCACTAACCCTGCACGGTGATGGACTGGCATCATTTAACTCTGTAGTATGATCACAAATAGGTGACAGCATAGAGAACGCTGCGTCCCATTGGTGCAGAAGTGCTCCTCGATTCTATAGATACACTGGATACCTTAACTCAGAACTGAGACAAGGCTGCTCCCACCAGAGCACTATTACACTCTAGGGAGGGACTAAACAGATTCAGCACAGCCAACCAGTTCAAGGAGAAACTGAAATGCAATTAGTGGAGTCAGGGGGAAAAAAACCATCCTTCCTGCACTTTGAAAAGGAAAAACAAATATCTATATTTCATCAGTAGTAAGATTTACTTATCAGCTGCCACAATAAAGGGACAATTGACCAGGGCACTTGCAAAGTTGTGTCTGGTACTAAACAGAGCAGAGAGCTTACATACACAGCAACATGTTCAGGTAGTGCGAGCAACATTGAGTTACCAACCCTCCCAGATATCCCTGGAGCCTCCAGGAATTGAAGATCAATCTCCTGGACACTGTGGCGAGCAAGACCCGGAGAAAAAAAATAACAGGCAATAAGAGTTCTCTCCTCACCACCCCACAAATCTAACTTCTTTGAATACATGTGTTATAATTGGAGAGAAGGAGAAGGCGGCTGTTTAACTGGGTGGGGCAGAAAGAGAGAGAGAGAAGTCAAGTGATGAAGCCTCCAGGACTATAGCCAGCCAGAGTTGGTAACCCTACTAGCATCCCTTAGCAAACATCCTCCCCTTGCATCAAGCTCAGATTCACAACAAGCATCAGCCACTTTGTCCCCTGGTTCCAGAGCAGACACTGCCTTCACTGGTTTTAAACTTGCTTGGAGAGGCTGTGCAGTTCAGGGTCACATTCATGTCTGAGACTTGCTTTGGCAGGATTGCACATTTACCAGACATTTCTCCCCTTCTCCTCCTCACCCCACCCCCCCACAGACAAGTGTCTCCAAGGCAAAAGAAACACACTCAAGTATTCAATAGTAAACTCGCACCATAAACTCCAAACTCTCCTCCCCTTTTCAGCCCGTGTCCAGATGGTTTGCACGGTTCATCCCCTGAACCAGCAGTCAGACACTGAAGTAGAGGCTCTTAAAAGCTTCTATTCAACCTACAGATGATAATTCACCAATTACATGAACCCAGCTCCCCAATTATTAAACATCGAATGTCACAGACCAGGCACAACTACTTCAGTTGGGAGGCACCCTCCAGGTTTTTAAGCTACTCCAGTCCCAGAAAATATTCATTATTCACTGAATCAATTCAGTTGCTGACAAAAAAAGTCAAGCAAAATCCAATAGCAGGTTATTTAACCACAACCAGATCCAGTAACTGCGTACCAGATTACAGAATTGAAAGGCTCACACCCGATACACTGGGTTCGGTCTCTCCTTCACCAAAAAGGGGTTTAATTTAAAAGCAATTGAATCAAAAAAAAAGTCACAAGATGAAATAATGCAGGAAATGAAGGACAATTCCCCAACCCCTGTTAGAATGAAATGTGGCTTAATTATAAAACCAGCTCTTCAGGGGAGAGAGAGCGCGAGAGCACGAGCGCAACAACTGCTTAACTCAACACCCAACATTCAGACTGAAGCCAAGGGCTTTAAAAACAAAAAAGTGTAAACAACTTAAAAAAAATTATAAAAACACAAAAGGCCTCCATTTCAGAACCGCTTAACAGGACAACCCCAGCGACACGCTCACAAAAGCAGCCAGAGCCACACAAGGATGGCCCAAAGCTGCGTGGCAATAGGTGGATTACAAACCTTTATATTAACAAATGGTGCAAGAAATTCTTACAACACAGAACAGTTACAAGATGGGTGTGTGTACAATACAAGAGCATTTTTAGCCTCCTCCCCCCTCAAAGTCATGTACCAAAAGGTACTGCAGTTTAATGAGGCTTTTTTTTAAATAAAGATAACACACAAAACACTTGGAGTGTGTTTACTGCATTGACACAAAACACCAATTTCTGGGGTGCACTGAAAGCTAGAATTAAAATCACATCTTACAATTCAGTACACTTTTTTTTGCAAGTGGGCTCCTGTCAGAACCTTTCCCACACAGCAGGATTATACACCCTGCCAGTCCCTTGCAAGATAAAAGCAGCTTAACACTACACCAAACAGGAACAAACTTACCTACCTGCCTCTCTCTCTCTCTCTCGCTGCTTCACAAAAGCTGGGCTGCCTCAAAATACACCAGCAAAAGGGGAGGAGACACAATGAGAAGTACAGCACCCAGTGCAGTTGCTGCTGCTGGTTATGTGTGTGCAGCACTGAACAAATCAGCAGCCTTGCAAAACCGACTGCCACCACAGCCAATCGGATTGCACCTCAAATCTGAACCAATGAGGTCATCTTTTGATATGGACAATACTCTGGATTAGAGTGGCCAATGGGATAGGACCCGAACAGCCCATGAATGCCTTCTCCTCCCCCCTTCAACCGAAACCATACGCACTCTGCCCATCTGCTGTTTCCCAGCGGTTCAGTTTCAGTCATTTAGAAGCAGCTGTTCTATAGATCACCCCCTCCAGCTCTCTGTCGGAGCAGCCTTGCTCTTCTGTGACCAGGCTGCCAGACTTTAACTCATCCGTGGCTCAGCGGGTAGATCTCTCGCTTCGGAGTCAGACGGTTGTGGCACGCCAGGGACTTGAGCACAAAATCCAGGCTGACACTCCCGATGCAGTACTGAGGGAGTACTGCACTGTCAGAGGGGCAGTACTGAGGGAGCGCCGCACTGTCGGAGGGGCAGTACTGAGGGAGCGCTGCACTGTCGGAGAGGCAGTACTGAGGGAGCGCCGCACTGTGAGAGGGGCAGTACTGAGGGAGCGCCGCACTGTCGGAGGGGCAGTACTGAGGGAGTGCTGCACTGTCGGAGGGGCAGAACTGAGGGAGCGCAGCACTGTCAGAGGGGCAGTACTGAGGGAGCGCCGCACTGTCAGAGGGGCAGTACTGAGGGAGCGCCGCACTGTGGGAGGGGCAGTACTGAGGGAGCGCTGCACTGTCGGAGGGGCAGTACTGAGGGAGCGCCGCACTGTCAGAGGGGCAGTACTGAGGGAGCGCCGCACTGTCGGAGGGGCAGTACTGAGGGAGCGCCGCACTGTCAGAGGGGCAGTACTGAGGGAGCGCTGCACTGTGGGAGGGGCAGTACTGAGGGAGCGCTGCACTATCGGAGGGGCAGTACTGAGGGAGCGCCGCACTGTCGGAGGTGTAGTACTGAAGGAGCGCTGCACTGTCGGAGGGGCAGTACTGAGGGAGTGCTGCACTGTCGGAGGGGCAGTACTGAGGGAGCGCTGCACTGTCGGAGGGGCAGTACTGAGGGAGCGCCGCACTGTCGGAGGGGCAGTACTGAGGGAGCGCTGCACTGTCGGAGGGCCAGTACTAAGGGAATGCAGCACTGTCGGAGGGGCAGTACTGAGGGAGCGCTGAAATGTCGGAGGGCCAGTACTGAGGGAATGCAGCACTGTCGGAGGGGCAGTACTGAGGGAGTGCCGCACTATTGGAGGGGCAGGACTGAGGGAGCACCACACTGTCAGAGGGGCAGTACTGAGGGAGCGCCGCACTGTCGGAGGGGCAGTACTGAGGGAGTGCTGCACTGTCGGAGGGGCAGAACTGAGGGAATGCAGCACTGTCAGAGGGGCAGTACTGAGGGAGCGCCGCACTGTCAGAGGGGCAGTACTGAGGGAGCGCCGCACTGTCAGAGGGGCAGTACTGAGGGAGCGCCGCACTGTGAGAGGGGCAGTACTGAGGGAGCGCTGCACTGTCGGAGGGGCAGTACTGAGGGAGCGCCGCACTGTCGGAGGTGTAGTACTGAAGGAGCGCTGCACTATCGGAGGTGTAGTACTGAAGGAGCGCTGCACTGTCGGAGGGGCAGTACTGAGGGAGTGCTGCACTGTCGGAGGGGCAGTACTGAGGGAGCGCTGCACTGTCGGAGGGGCAGTACTGAGGGAGCGCCGCACTGTCGGAGGGGCAGTACTGAGGGAGCACCGCACTGTCAGAGGGGCAGTACTGAGGGAGCGCCACACTGTCAGAGGGGCAGTACTGAGGGAGCGCCGCACTGTCAGAGGGGCAGTACTGAGGGAGCGCCGCACTGTCATAGGGGCAGTACTGAGGGAGCGCCACACTGTCAGAGGGGCAGTACTGAGGGAGTGCTGCAATGTCAGAGGGGCAGTACTGAGGGAGCGCCGCACTATCGGAGGGTCAGTACTGAGGGAGCGCCGCACTGTCGGAGGGGCAGCCTTTTGGATGACACGTTAAACCGAGGCTCCGTCTGCGCTTTCGGGTGGAGGTAAAAGATCCCATGGCACTATTTTGAAGAGGAGCAGTGGAGTTCTACCCTGTGACCTGGCCAATATTTACCCCTAAACTCACACCTAAAAAAAACCCAGATTATCTGGTCATTATCGCATTGCTGTTTGTGGGAGCTTGCTGTGCGCAAATTGGCTGACACATTTCCTACATTACAACAGTGACCACACTTCATTAGTTGTATAGTGCTTTGGGACAGCCTGAGGTTGTGAAACGCACTATATATATATATATATATATATATATGTCTTTTCTTTTTTACTTTTAAAAGGGCTAGACTTTTAACTGCTTGAGTTCAGATGCCTGTTACAGGGCCCGACTCTTAATGTGTTTAGCTCCGACCACATTCATTAACACTCTGTGTTACAGTCCAGCTCTGTCCCTTTGTTGGAGGCGCTGCTGTTTTGTATGTGAGTTGGTACGTGTGCCTCTGCCGCCACCTCAAACACCTGTTTTCCATATTCCACCCGAGGCATAACGAAAGAATTTGCATTTCTATAGCGCCTTTCACGACCTCAGGCCGGCCCAAAGCGCTTCACAGCCAATGAGGCACTTTGGAAGTGTGGTCACTGTTGTATCGAAGAGTATTGTGAGCACATAAGCTGCGCTCGGTGACTTCACCTGATGGCACAAGCAGCCGTGTTTTGAGGCTGCCAGTGTGCTGGGCACGGAGCCTGTCCATAGAGGGAATAAATGCTGCTTTCACATTGCCTACCGTGTTGCACTGATACCATTTTGGGGGGTTATTTCCCCTTTCTTTGACTCCAGATAACTTTGGTTTCTGTGTTTCAGACTATCCTCGTGATTAAGAAAAAGTCTGTGCGTCAAACAACAACAACAACTTGTGTTTATATAGCGCCTTTAACGTAGTAAAACGTCCCAAGGCGCTTCACGGGAGTGTTTTAAGATCAAAAAATTTGACACCGAGCCACATAAGGATAAATTAGGGCAGGTGACCAAAAGCTTGGTCAAAGAGGTAGGTTTTAAGGAGCGTCTTAAAGGAGGAGAGAGAGGTAGTGAGGCGGAGAGGTTTAGGCAGGGAATTCCAGAGCACAGGGCCTAGGCAACAGACGGCACGGTCACCAAAGGTTGAGCAATTATAATCAGGGATGCTCAAGAGGGCAGAATTAGAGGAACGCAGATATCTCGGGGAGTTGTCGGGCTGAAGGAGATTACAGAGATAGGAAGGGGCGAGGCCATGGAGGGATCTGAAAACATATATTTTAACAATCCCCAAAGGATGTTTATAGTCGAATTGAATGGCTTGGCCCCTCCCTTGGTCACCTGTTACAGACAAGCCAACTAATTGTCGGGACGTGATTTCTGTGAGCGAGACTGGTTCTTAAACCCGTGATCTATTGTCACTATTAAATAAGTCATTCAGGGGTGATCTAATTGAGGTGCTTAAGATGATTAAAGGAGTTGATAGCGTAGATAGAGAGAAACTATTTCCTCTAGTGGGGGAAATCCAGAACAGGGGGGGGGGGAATAATCTTAAAATTAGAGCCAGGCCGTTCAGGGGTGATGTCAGGAAGCACTTCTTCACACACAGGGTTAGTGGAAATCTGGAACTCTCTCCCCCAAAAAGCTGGGGGGGTCAATTGAAAATTTCCAAAACTGAGATTGATCGATTTTTGTTAGGCAAGGGTATTAAGGGTTACGGAACCGCAGCGGGTAGATGGAGTCGAGATACAGATCAGCCATGATTTCATTGAATGGCGGAACGGGCTGGAGGGGCTGAATGGCCTCCTCCTCTCCCTATTTTTCAGTCAGTGAGCCACTCCCTTCACGGTAACTGCTAGTCCATCAGCAACCACGACCTTGTAGAGCTCGTAATCAGACACGCGGGTCCCCCCCCCCGCCGGAGAGGACTGAAACACATGACCTGGTAACTGTGCCTGCACTCTGGGATCTCTCCTCTTGTTTTGCTAGCTCTCGGCCCCAAGAGGAGATTGTTTACAGGGGATTGTTCCCTGATAATAAGATCCTGCAATCGTATTTGTTTCCAAAATGATTAGTTTCTGAGTATCACTGATCAGATAATTGCCCAGTGTAAATGCAAATTGTTGCTGATGATTATTCCCCCTGCCTAGGAAGCTTAGGGTGATTATAGCAACAACAACGTGTATTTATATAGCGCCTTTAATGTAGTAAAATATCCCAAGGCGCTTCACAGGAGCGTAATCAGACAAAATTTGAGACCTGGCCACTTAAGGAGAGGCGACCAAAAGCTTGGTCAAAGAGGTAGGTTTTAAAGAGCTACTTAAAGGAGGAGAGGGAGGCAGAGAGGTTTAGGGAGGGAGTTCCAGAGCTTAGGGCCCGGGCAGCTGAAGGAGGAGAGAGAGATACAGCCCAACCGCTTCCCCTGCCGAGATCAGAGCCGGTGCTTCCGAGGCTGCTGTTACCTTGCCCCCAGACCTGAGCCAGTCTTGCCGAGTTCCCGAGGCACAGGTTTATGGAGCAGCCGGCTCCACAACAACCCCGCCCCCGCCCCCACCAGAGGGACCGGTGGGATCAGCACTGGTCCCACGCGGTGTGAAAGCAGCTCGAGTCTCCGTGGCTCATTTACATATCGCCCAAAGGCACTGATCCAATCTCATGGTTCAGCAGCCAGACACAAAAGGATCTGAGCTTTGTTCATGACATCACCTGAATGTCCACAGCTACATTCCAGCCTGGGAATCCACTCACAGCCCCCATTAACCCTGCGCATCCCACAGTCGCCCAGAACCAGTGTGTGTTCCACAGTATCCATTAACCCCTACATGGCCCACAATCTCCACCAGCACCGTATAATCTTCATTCACCCTTCCCTGTTTCGCAGTCCCTCCATTAACACTGCACATCTCACAGTCTCCATTAACCCTCGGTGCATCCCACAATCTCGACCAACCCCCGCATAATCATAGCCCTCAACCATCATCATGAAAACAGATTGTCTGGTCATTATCATGTTGCTGTTTGTGGGAGCTTGCTGTGCACAAATTGGCTGCCGCGTTTCCTACATTACAACAGTGACTCCACTTTAAAAAAGTACTTCATTAGCTGTAAAGCACATAGAGGAGTTCTGAGGCGGTGAAAGGCACTTTATAAATGCAAGTATTTCTTTCAGTATCTCACGAATTCCATTCACACCCTGGATATCCATTGACTCATCTAATGATAGGACTATATATATATATATATATATATATGTACAAACATATGTATATATATATTTAAAAAGTAAGCTCATTCTTCGGATATCTCTTTCTCTCTCCCTGGGCACTCGGATCCAGAGGACAAGTCTGACACTGTCGGCCGTGGCTCAGTGGGTGGCCCTCCCACCTCTGAGTCAGAAGGTTGTGGGTTCAAGTCCCGCTCCAGAGACTTGAGCACAAAAATCCAGGCTGACACTCCAGTGCAGTACTGAGGGAGCGCCGCACTGTCGGAGGTGGCGTCTTTTGGATGAGACGTTAAACCGAGGCCCCGTCTGCTCTCTCAGGTGGATGTAAAAGCTCCCATGGCACTATTCTGAAGAATAACAGGGGAGTTCTCCCCAGTGTCCTGGGGCCAATATTTATCCCTCAATCAACATCACTAAAAAAACGATGATCTGGTCATTATCACATTGCTGTTTGTGGGAGCTTGCTGTGCACAAATTGGCTGCCGCATTTCCCACATTACAACAGTGACTCCACTTTAAAAAAGACTTCATTGGCTGTGAAGTGCTTTGAGACGTCCGGTGGTCGTGAAAGGTGCTGGAGAAATGCAAGTCTTTCTTTCTTTTCAGGCCCTGGTGGTTCGGGCCTCAGTCAGTGAGATTTATCTGTCTGATTCCAGCCGCTCTCTGCAGAAGCCGACACCTCTGCCCCCTCACGAGCTGTCCCACCATCGCTGGAGCACACCAACATGGCACAAATCAAGAGACACGTGCTCTCCACAGGTTCGCAGGCTGCCCATTTGTGTACACAGAACACAGAAGCCACCGAATATCGATTAAAATTTCTTTGCCTTGTTCTCTAAATTAAATTGTATTTTTGGAGATAGCGTTGCAGAAATCCAATCATAGCATTTGGGGGTCAGAGGGCCACTTTGCTTCAGGCAGTTCATTCTTTATTACGAAACTCAATCAGCCTGCACTCGGATGAAGCAGGCAGCGGCGAGCATGGGAAGCTAGGCCTGGGACTGAACACAGAGAGAGGGCGAGAAAACTTACATTTCTACAGCACTTTTCACAACCTCAGGACATCCCAAAGCACTTTACAGCCAATGAAGTACTGTTGCTATTGTAATGTAGGAAATGTGGCAGCCAATTTGTGCACAGCAAGCTCCCACAAACAGCACTGTGATAATGACCCAGATCATCTGTTTTAGTGATGTTTGAGGGATAAATATTTGGCTAGAACACCAGGGAGGACTCCCCTGCTCTTCTTTGAAACAGTGATCTTTTATGTTCACCTGAGAGGGCAGACGGGGCCTCGGTTTAACGTCTCATCTGAAAGACGGCACCTCTCTGACAGTGCAGCACTCCCTCGGTACTGCACTGGGAGTGTCAGCCTGGATTTTTGTGCCTCGGGAGTGGGACTCGCACCCACGACCTTCTGACTCAGAGACGATCGTGCTACCCACTGAGCCACAGCCTAACACTTAAGTCAACTATCGGGCAAGTAAAAGAGACTGAAGCTTGGAAAAGATTGCGAGTGATGTGGCCATATGAAGACTTAACGTTCTTGTCTCAAATTGAACTTTTTGAGCCAACAACAACAGCTTGTATTTATATAGCACCTTTAACGTAGTAAAACGTCCCAAGGCGCTGCACAGGAGCGATTATCAGAGAAAATTTGACACCAAGCCACATGAGATATTAGGACAGGTGACCAAAAGCTTGGTCAAAGAGGCAGGTTTTAAGGAACGTCTTAAAAGAGGAGAGAGAGGTAGCGAGGCGGAAGGTTTAGGGAGGGAATTCCAGCGCTTTGGGCCTCGGCAACAGAAGGCACGGCCACCAATGGTTGAGCGATTATAATCAGCGATGTTCAGGAGGCCAGAACTAGAGGAATGCAGATATCTCGGGAGGGGGGGGGGGGTTGTGAGGCTGGAGGAGATTACAGAGATGGGGAGGTGGGGGCGAGGCCATGGAGGGATTTGAAAACAAGGATGAGAATTTTGAAATCGAGGCACTGCTTAACCGGGACTTAAGGAGCATCTTAAAGGAGGAGAGAGGGGTAGAGAGGCGGAGAGGTTTAGGGAGGGAATTCCAGAGCTTAGGGCCTAGGCGTTAACCAGAGGCATTAATCCATGAGGAATTTAGCACGTTAAGGGTTTGTGCAATGATGCTCAGGCCTCTAAGCACAATGTTGCATTTTTCATGAGAAAATTTGACCTTAGCCCGTAAATTTTTGTTCCGTTCCTAAAGCTGAAACATTCCAAGGGAATTATAACGAAAACTATAACCGGATTCCCGCACATGGGCCTGTTAGCCCGAGGACAACAAGGATTCATTAAAATGCAAAATGCATCCCCGCTGGGTTTGCGTTGGAAATGTGTGATTTCAACCTGCGATCCAGGATGAGAGAAGAAAGGAGGAGGGTGGAGGGGATACAGGATGGGAGATGTGCACACAAACAGCAGGGATGGAGCTTGAGACAGACAATAGGTGGGAATAAAGGCCGGGGAGGGGGGCAGTGACAATGGCTTGTGAACGAGCCATTGTCTCGGTCCAATGGTTCACAAACACAACGTAAACCCTCATCAAATAACCACCACTGGAATTAGAGCAGGAAGGGGGGAGGAGGAGGGGTGGGGATGGGTGGGGGTGGGTGGGGGCAGTAGTCTGTAGCGTGGACAGAGCCAATGCTTTTTCTCCCCGCCGCCCAACCCCCCATTTTAGTCCCTCTGCCACCCCACCCCCCCCCACAACCCCTCCCCTGACGATGTTCATTCCCTCACTGGAATACAGTCTCACGGGCAGCAGCCTCTGAGCATCACCTCACCCAAATGGCCATTTATTGGTAGACTATTGCACCATGATAGGCATCACACCTGAACCCACCCAATCATCTCCTCGCAACAATTTGCATAGTGTAGTAAAACGTCCCAAGGGGCTTCACAGGAGCGATTATCAAACAGAATTTGAGACCGAGCCACATAAGGAGATATTAGGACAGGCGACCAAAAGCTTGGTCAAAGAGGTCGGTTTTAAGGAGCGTCTTAAAGGAGGAGAGAGAGGCGGAGAGGTTTAGGGAGGGAATTCAAGATCTTGGGGCCGAGGCAGCTGAAGGCACGGCCGCCAATGGAGGAGCGATGAAAATCGGGGGATGCTCAAGAGGCCTCCACACATCCACTTGCAATAAAGGACAAGTAGGCAGCTCATTGGACACCAAGACAGAAAAAAGGAAGAATTGCTTTTATATGTCGCCTTGTCACATCTCTAAGAAACATATTAAAGCGCTTCACACAAATTCATTTTTGAAATGTAGTCACTGTTGTTTTGGTAGCATTCACATTACGCACAGCAAGATCCCACAAACAGCAGTGAGATGAATGGCCCGTTAATCTGCTACAGTGATGTTGGTTGAGGGATAAATTTTGGCCAGGACACCGGGGAGAACTCTCCTGCGTTAAAATAGTGGGCGTGAGATATTTTACGTCCACCTGAGAGGGCAAACGGGGCCTCAGTTTAATGACTCATACGAACGATGGCACCTCCGACAGTGCAGCGCTCCCTCAGTACTGCCCCTCCGACAGTGCAGCGCTCCCTCAGTACTGCCCCTCCGACAGTGCAGCGCTCCCTCAGTATTGCCCCTCCGACAGTGCGGCGCTCCCTCAGTACTGGTCCTCCGACAGCGTGGTGCTCCCTCAGTACTGCCCCTCCGACAGTGCAGCGCTCCCTCAGTACTGCACCTCCGACAGCGCGGTGCTCCCTCAGTACTGCCCCTCCGACAGTGCGGCGCTCCCTCAGTACTGCACCTCCGACAGCGCGGTGCTCCCTCAGTACTGCCCCTCCGACAGTGCGGTGCTCCCTCAGTACTGCCCCTCCGACAGTGCAGCGCTCCCTCAGTACTGCCCCTCCAACAGTGCAGCGCTCCCTCAGTACTGCCCCTCCGACAGTGCAGCGCTCCCTCAGTACTGCCCCTCCGACAGTGCGGCGCTCCCTCAGTACTGCCTTCCGACAGTGCGGCGCTCCCTCAGTACTGCCCCTCTGACAGTGCGGCACTCCCTCAGTACTGCCCCTCCGACAGTGCAGAGATCCCTCAGTATTGCCCCTCCGATAGTGCAGCGCTCCCTCAGTACTGCCCCTCCGACAGTGTAGCACTCCCTCAGTACTGCCCCTCCGACAGTGCAGCACTCCCTAAGTACTGTCCCTCCGACAGTGATGGAAGGTGACATCGACAGTGCTATCAAGCGGCACAAACTCACCAATAACCTGCTCACTGATGCCCAGTTTGGGTTCCGCCAAGACCACTCAGCTCCCGACCTCATTACAGCCTTGGTCCAAACATGGACAAAGGAGCTGAATTCCAGAGGTGAGGTGAGTGTGACTGCCCTTGACATCAAGGCAGCATTTGACCGAGTCTGGCATCAAGGAGCCCTAGAAAAACTGAAGTCAATGGGAATCAGGGGGAAAACGCTCCACTGGCTGGACTCATACCTAGCACAAAGGAAGATGGTTGTTGTGGTTGGAGGTCAATCATCACAGCCCCAGGACATCGCTGCAGGAGTTCCTCAGGGCAGTGTCCTAGGCCCAACCATCTTCAGCTGCTTCATCAATGAACTTCCCTCCAACATAAGGTCAGAAATGGGGATGTTCGCCGATGACTGCACAGTGTTCAGTACCATTCACAACTCCTCAGATAATGAAGCAGTCCATGCCCGCATGCAGCAAGACCTGGACGACGTTCAGGCTTGGGCTGATAAGTGGCAGGTAACATTCGCGCCACACAAGTGCCAGGCAATGACTATCTTCAACAAGCGAGAGTCTAACCACCTCCCCTTGACATTCAACGTCATTACCATCACCGAATCCCCCACCATCAACATCCTGGGGGTCACCATTGACCAGAAACTTAACTGGACCAGCCACATAAATACTGTGGCAACAAGAGCAGGTCAGAGGCTGGGTATTCTGCGGCGAGTGTCTCACCTCCTGACACCCCAAAGCCTTTCCACCATCTACAAGGCACAAGTCAGGAGTGTGATGGAATTCTCTCCACTTGCCTGGATGAGTGCAGCTCCAACAACACTCAAGAAGCTCGACACCATCCAGGACAAAGCAGCCCGCTTGATTGGCACCCCATCCACCACCTTAAACATTCACTCCCTCCACCACCGGCGTACCGTGGCTGCAGTGTGTACCATCTACAAGATGCACTGCAGCAACTCGCCAAGGCTTCTTCGGCAACACCTCCCAAACCCACGACCTCTTCCACCTAGAAGGGCAAGGGCAGCAGTCACATGGGAACACCACCACCTCCACGTTCCCCTCCAAGTCACACACCATCCTGACTTAGAAGTATATCGCCGATCCTTCATCGTCGCTGGGTCAAAATCCTGGAACTCCCTCCATAACAGCACTGTGGGAGCACCTTCACCACACGGACTGCAGCGGTTCAAGAAGACGGCTCACCACCACCTTCTCAAGGGCAACTAGGGATGGGCAATAAATGCTGGCCTTGCCAGCGACGCCCAGATCCCATAAACGAATTTAAAAAAAACCTCCCTCAGTACTGCCCCTCCGACAGTGCGGCGCTCCCTCAGTACTGCCCCTCCGACAGTGCAGCGCTCCCTCAGTACTGCCCCTCCGACAGTGCACCACTCCCTCAGTACTGCCCCTCCAACAGTGCACCACTCCCTCAGTACTGCCCCTCCGACAGTGCGGCGCTCCCTCAGTACTGCCCCTCCGACAGTGCGGCGCTCCCTCAGTACTGCCCCTCCGACAGTGCGGCGCTCCCTCAGTACTGCCCCTCCGACAGTGCGGCGCTCCCTCAGTACTGCCCCTCCGACAGTGCGGCGCTCCCTCAGTACTGCCCCTCCGACAGTGCGGCGCTCCCTCAGTACTGCCCCTCCGACAGTGCGGCGCTCCCTCAGTACTGCCCCTCCGACAGTGCGGCGCTCCCTCAGTACTGCCCCTCCGACAGTGCGGCTCTCCCTCAGTACTGCCCCTCCGACAGTGCACCGCTCCCTCAGTACTGCCCCTCCGACAGTGCGGCGCTCCCTCAGTACTGCCCCTCCGACAGTGCGGCGCTCCCTCAGTACTGCCCCTCCGACAGTGCGGCGCTCCCTCAGTACTGCCCCTCCGACAGTGCGGCGCTCCCTCAGTACTGCCCCTCCGACAGTGCGGCGCTCCCTCAGTACTGCCCCTCCGACAGTGCGGCTCTCCCTCAGTACTGCCCCTCCGACAGTGCACCGCTCCCTCAGTACTGCCCCTCCAACAGTGCGGCGCTCCCTCAGTACTGCCCCTCCGACAGTGTGGCGCTCCCTCAGTACTGTCCCTCCGACAGTGCGGCGCTCCCTCAGTACTGCCCCTCCAACAGTGCGGCGCTCCCTCAGTACTGCCCCTCCGACAGTGCGGCGCTCCCTCAGTACTGCCCCTCCGACAGTACGGCGCTCCCTCAGTACGGCACTGGGAGTGTTGGCCTGGATTGCGTGTTCAAGTGGTGTCTCAGTAAATGCAGCACTCTTTTTAACGGGATTTTTTATCTCATAATCATCAAAAGGCGCTATATAAATACAAGTTGTTGTTGTATGATGTTCCCTGCAAGTTGAACAGATGCTGAGTGTTTCCATTGCAGTAAATTATTCAACTCCTGAGCACTGCTATCTGATCTTCGTGTAACTGTGAAGTGGGTTTAGTCATTTTTTTTGAAGCAGTGATATGATTTATTTATTGGCAGCATCTTCCACCCTCTGAAAACAGCAGCTCATCAAAATCTCTACTGCCCGTGTCCTAACTCGCACCAAGTCCCGTTCGCCCATTTCCCCTGGGCTCGCTGACCTACATTGGCTCCCGTTTAAGCAACACCTCGATTTTAAAATTCTCATCCTTGTTTTCAAATCCTTCCATGGCCTCGCCCCCTCCCTATCTCTGTAATCTCCTCCAGCCCCACAACACTCTCAGATCTCTGCGCTCCTCCAATTCTGGCTTCTTGCGCATCCCCGATTTTAATCGCTCCACCAGTGGCGGCCGTGCCTTCAGCTGCCTGGGCCCTAAGCTCTGGAATTCCCTCCCTAAACCTCTCCACCTCTCTCTCCTCCTTTAAGACACTCCTTAAAACCTACCTCTTTGACCAAGCTTTTGGTCCCTTGTCCTAATATCTTCTTATGTGACTCAGTGTCAGATTTTGTCTCCTGTGAAGCCCCTTGGGATGTTTTATTACTTTAAAGACGCTATATAAATGCAGGTTGTTGTATGTTCCAGATTTTAACCAGCAGCCATCTTTATCGAAAAATCCAGCTTCTCTCCCAAAGGCTCAGTCAGTAAAAGGCCTGCCCGATGGAATACTAAGACATACAGGCCATGAATGTTGCAGAGTCAGTCTCTGCTCAGTGCTGTGTTAAATGATCCCAGCCAGAGCTCGAGGCACCGGTGCTGCAACTGGCTTCAGTGTCCCGAGGGAAACTAGGAAACTCCTGCTGTCAGGAGGGCTGATACGTTATGTAAAGGTACGGTAGCATAGTGGGTTATGTTACTGGACGAGTAATCCAGGGGCCTGGACTAATGATCTGAAGACAAGAGTTCGAATTCAGTTCATTAAATAAATCTGGAATAAAAAGCTAGTCTCAGTAAAGGTGATCGTGAAACTACCAGATTGTCGTAAAAACCCGTCTGGTTTCACTAATGTCCTTTAGGGAAGGAAATCTGCCGTCCTTACCCGTTCTGGCCGATATGTGACTCCAGACCCACAGCAATGTGGTTGACTCTTAACTGCCCCTCCGAGATGGCCGAGTGAGACACTCGGTTGTATAAGGCGGCTCACCACCACCTTCTCGAGGGCAATAAATGCTGGCCTTGCCAGCGACGCCCACATCCGATGAATTAATTAAAGAAAAAAAGAAGGGTCATCAAATGAGGCCATATGGGTTGAATTGAAGAAGAAAAAAAGGGGCAATCACGCTACTGGGAGTGGAGTACAGACCCCCAAATAGTCAGAGGGACATAGAAGAGCAAATAAGTAGGCTAATTTTCTGCGGATTGCAACAATAGGCCAGTAATAGTAAGGTATAGAGGGTGCAGAATTCTTAAAATGCATTCAGGGCAACTTTTTTAGTCAATACTGGGATGAGGCTGGATCGCTCTTTTTCGGCCGGTACAGACACGATGGGCCGAATGGCCTCCTTCTGTGCCGTGAATTTCTCTGGTTCTGTGATTCCTTCATCCCCACCCCTGCTGGAACTGCACCTCAGCTGGAATCAGGAAAGGAGGGAAAAATAGCGTCGCATAAACCTTTTGCTGTTTGTTTGCAAGCACGTGGCTAAATTCGCAGGATGGCGCAAAATGGTGACATACGATGAACTGCGGGCGTCTGTCACCATCCCACGTGCTGCCGGCAACAACGCTGATTCTACACTGAGGCCCACTTCAGAGACTTGAGCACATAATCTTATTGAATGGCGGAGCAGGCTCGAGGGGCCGATTGGCCTACTCCTGCTCCTATTTCTTATGTTCTTATGTTCTTATAATCGGGGCTGACGTTCCCAGTGCAGTACTGAGGGAGCGCCGCACTGTAGGGGGCAGTACTGAGGGAGCGCTGCACTGTAGGGGGCAGTACATAAGAACATAAGAACATAAGAAATAGGAGCAGGAGTAGGCCAATCGGCCCCTCGAGCCTGCTCCGCCAATTCAATAAGATCATGGCTGATCTGATCCTAACCGCCAATCTACTATCTATCACAGAACCATCTCCTGCATCTAACAGAATTGCACACACGAAATAGGAGCAGAATCAGGCTACACGGTCCCTGGGCCCGCTCCACTACCCACAGGGCCATGACCGATCCGAACCTAGACTCATGTCCAAATTCCTGCCCGCTCCCCGTAACCCTTAATGCCCTTTACTTCTAGGAAACTGTCTATTTCTGTTTTAAATTTAATTAATGTTGTAGCTTCTACAGCTTTTTGTGGCAGCATATTCCATGGACCTACCACCCTCTGAGTGAAGTAGTTCCTCCTCATCTCAGTTTTGAAAGAGCAGCCCCTTATTCTAAGACTATGTCCCCTAGTTCTAGTCTCACCCGTCATCGGGAACATCCTCCCCGCATCCACCCGATCCAACCCCTTCACAATCTTATATGTTTCAATAAGATCGCCTCTCATTCTTCTGAACTCCAATGAGTAGAGTCCCAATCTACCCAACCTCTCCTCATATGACCACCCCCTCATCCCCGGGATTAACCGAGTGAACCTTTTTTGCACTGCCTCGAGAGCAAGGATGTCTTTCCTTAAGTAAGGACACCAAAACTGTATGCAGTATTCCAGGTGCGGTCTCACCAATACCTTGTACAACTGAAGCAATACCTCCCTATTTTTATATTCTATCCCCCTAGCAATGAAAGCCAACATTCCATTTGCCTTCTTAATCACTTGCTGCACCTGCATACTAACCTTTTGAGTTTCGTGCACCAGGACCCCCAGATCCCTTTGCACTTCAGTACTCTCCAGTTTCTTGTCATTAAGATAATAAATTGCTCTAGGATTTTTCCTGCCAAAGTGCATCACCTCACACTTTCCAGTGTTGTATTCCATCTGCCAAATCTCTGCCCACTTACTTAGCCTGTCTATGTCCCCTTGCAGGTTTTTTATGTCCTCCTCACTCACTACTTTCCCTCCCATCTTTGTATCATCTGCAAATTTTGATATGTTACACTTGGTCCCTTCCTCCAAATCGTTAATATAGATTGTGAAGAGTTGGGGACCCAGCACTGACCCCTGTGGAACACCACTAGTTACTGATTGCCAGTCTGAGAATGAACCATTTATCCCAACTCTTTGCTTTCTGTTAGATAGCCAATCCTCTATCCATGCCAGAATATTACCCCCAATCCCGTGATTTTTTACCTTAAGCAATAATCTTTTGTGTGGCACCTTGTCAAATGCCTTTTGGAAGTCTAAATACACTACGTCCACTGGTTCCCCTTTATCCACTCTATATGTTACTTCCTCAAAGAACTCCAGCAAATTTGTCAAACATGACTTCCCCTTCGTAAAACCATGCTGACTTTGTCCTATTAAATTATGATTATCCAAATGTCCTGTTACTGTTTCCTTAATAATGGACTCCAAAATTTTACCTACCACAGATGTTAGGCTAACCGGTCTATAGTTACCAGCCTTCTGTCTACTGCCCTTTTTAAATAAGGGTGTTACATTAGCAGTTTTCCAGTCTGCCGGGACCTTAGCGGAACCCAGGGAGTTTTGAAAAATTATTACCAATGCATCTACAATCCCTACCGCCACTTCCTTCAAGACTCTAGGATGTAAGCCATCAGGTCCAGGTGATTTATCCGCCTTGAGTCCCATTATTTTACCGAGTACCACTTCCTTAGTGATTTTGATCGTGTTTAGCTCCTCTCCCCCTATAGCCCCCTGTTTGTCCAGTGTTGGGATATTCTTAGTGTCCTCTACTGTAAAGACTGATACAAAATATTCATTCAGTGTTTTTGCCATCTCCATATTTCCCACCATTAATTTCCCGGTCTCATCCTCTAAGGGACCAACATTTACTTTAGCCACCCTTTTTCTTTTTATATAACTATAAAAACTCTTACTATCTGTTTTTATATTTTTTGCTAATTTACTTTCATAATCTATCTTCCCTTTCTTAATCAATCTTTTTGTTATTTTTTGCTGCCTTTTAAAGTTTTCCCAATCCTCTGTCCTCCCACTAGATTTCGCTACCTTATATGCCCTTGTTTTTAGTCGAATACTATCCTTAATTTCTTTACTTAGCCACGGATGACTGTCCTTTCTTTTACACCCTTTTCTTTTCAGTGGAATATATTTTTTTTGGAAGTTGTAAAATAACTCCTTGAATGTACACCACTGATCATGTGTCGTCTTACCCTTTAATCTATTTTCCCAATCCACTCTACTCAATTCCGCTCGCATACCTTCATAGTCTCCTTTATTCAAGCTTAGCACGCTTGTTTGAGATCCAACCTTCTCACCCTCTAATTGAATATGGAATTCAACCATGTTATGGTCACTCATTCCAAGGGGATCCTTTACTAGGACATTTTTAATTAATCCTGTCTCGTTACACAGGACCAGATCTAAGGTTGCTTGCCCCCTGGTCGGTTCAGTTACATACTGCTCAAGTACTGAGGGAGCGCCGCACTGTCGGAGGGGCAGTACTGAGGGAGCGCTGCACTATAGGGGGCAGTACTGAGGGAGCGCTGCACTGTCGGAGGGGCAGTACTGAGGGAGCGCCGCACTGTCGGAGGGGCAGTACTGAGGGAGCGCCGCACTGTCGGAGGGGCAGTACTGAGGGAGCGCCGCACTGTCGGAGGGGCAGTACTGAGGGAGCGCCGCACTGTCGGAGGGGCAGTACTTAGGGAGTGCCGCACTGTCGGAGGGGCAGTACTGAGGGAGCGTCGCACTGTCGGAGGGGCAGTACTGAGGGAGCGCTGCACTGTAGGGGGCAGTACTGAGGGAGCGCCGCACTGTCGGAGGGGCAGTACTGAGGGAGCGCTGCACTGTCGGAGGGGCAGTACTCAGGGAGTGCCGCACTGTCGGAGGGGCAGTACTGAGGGAGCGCTGCACTGTAGGGGGCAGTACTGAGGGAGCGCCGCACTGTCGGAGGAGCAGTACTGAGGGAGCGCCGCACTGTCGGAGGGGCAGTACTCAGGGAGTGCCGCACTGTCGGAGGGGCAGTACTGAGGGAGCGCCGCACTGTCGGAGGGGCAGTACTGAGGGAGCGCCGCACTGTCGGAGGGGCAGTACTGAGGGAGCGCCGCACTGTCAGAGGGGCAGTACTGAGGGAGCGCCGCACTGTCGGAGGGGCAGTACTGAGGGAGCGCCGCACTGTTGGAGGGGCAGTACTGAGGGAGCGCCGCACTGTCGGAGGGGCAGTACTGAGGGAGTACTGCACTGTGAGAGGGGCAGTACTGAGGGAGCTCCGCAGTGTCGGAGGGGCAGTACTGAGGGAGCTCCGCAGTGTCGGAGGGGCAGTACTGAGGGAGCTCCGCACTGTCGGAGGGGCAGTACTGAGGGAGCGCAGCACTGTCGGAGGGGAAGTACTGAGGGAGGGCCGCACTGTCGGAGGGGAAGTACTGAGGGAGCGCCGCACTGTCGGAGGGGCAGTACTGAGGGAGTGCCGCACTGTCGGAGGGGCAGTACTGAGGTAGTGCCGCACTGTCGGAGGGGCAGTACTGAGGGAGCGCCGCACTGTCGGAGGGGCAGTACTGAGGGAGTGCCGCACTGTCGGAGGGGCAGTACTGAGGGAGCGCTGTACTGTGGGAGGGGCAGTACTGAAGGAGTGCTGCACTGTCGGAGGGTCAGTACTGAGGGAGTGCCGCACTGTGGGAGGGGCAGTACTGAGGGAGTGCTGCACTGTCGGAGGGGCAGTACTGATGGAGCGCTGCACTGTGGGAGGGGCAGTACTGAGGGAGTGCTGCACTGTCGGAGGGGCAGTACTGATGGAGCGCCGCACTGTGGGAGGGGCAGTACTGAGGGAGTGCTGCACTGTGGGAGGGGCAGTACTGAGGGAGAGCTGCACTGTCGGAGGTGCCATCTTTCGGATGAGACCCGTCTGCCTGTTCAACCGGACATGAATGATCCTATGGCACTATTTTGTAGAAGAGCAGGGGAGTTATCTTTGGTGTTTCCAACATTATTTATCCCTCAAACAGCATTATTTAAACAGGTAAGTTTTTAAATCATTCCTGGGATGTGGGCGTCGCTGGCAAGGCCGGCATTTATTGCCCGTCCCTAGTTGCCCTTGAGAAGGTGGTGGTGAGCCGCCTTCTTGAACTGCTGCAGTCCGTGTGGTGATGGTACTCCCACAGTGCTGTTAGGGAGGGATTTCCAGGATTTTGACCCAGCGACGATGAAGGATCAGCGAGATATTTCCAAGTCAGGATGGTGTGTGACTTGGGAGGGGAACTTGGAGGTGGTGGTGTTCCCATGCGCCTGCTGCCCTTGTCCTTCGAGATGGTGAAGGTCGCGGGTCTGGGAGGTGCTGCCGAAGAAGCCTTGGCGAGTTGCATAATATATTTTGTACGGACATGCACAGATTTTCCTATATACAGTCGTAGATCTAGCTCACAATGCCTCCCTGTCACACATCAGACATCACACACTGGGCTAATTCTAACGCTAGCCCATGGTGTGTAACAGGCGATATGGAATTGAGTACCAGTTATAAACCTCGCTCCACTTTCCCTTCCATTGTCTTCCTGCACACACCTCTCATAGAATGATACAGCACAGAAGGAGGCCATTCGGCCCATCGTCCCTGTGGCGGCTCTTTGAAAGAACTCTCCAATTAGTCCCACTCCCCCCCCCACCCCCCGCTCTTTTCCCAGAGCCTTGCAAATTTTTCCCCTTCAACTATTTATCCAATTCCCCTTTTGAAAGTTACGATTGAATCAGCTTCCACCGCCCTTTCAGGCAGCGCGTTCTACAACAACAACAACAACTTGTATTTATATAGAGCCTTTAACGTAGTAAAACGTCCCAAAGTGCTTCACAGGAGTGTTATAAAACAAAATTTGACACCGATCCACACAAGGATAAATTAGGGCAGGTGACCAAAAGCTTGGTCAAAGAGGTGGGTTTTAAGGAGCGTCTTAAAGGAGGAGAGGGAGGTAGCGAGGCGAAGAGGTTTAGGCAGGGAATTCCAGAGCTTAGGGCCCAGGCAGCTGAAGGCACGGCCGCCAATGGTGGAACGATTAAAATCAGAGATGCTCAAGAGGCCAGAATTAGAGGAACGCAGAGATCTCGGAGGGGGGTTGTGGGGCTGAAGGAGATTACAGAGATAAGGAGGGGGCGAGGCCCATGGAGGGATTTGAAAACAAGGATGAGAATTTTGAAATCGAGGCGCTGCTTAACCGGGAGCCAATGTAGGTCAGCGAGCACAGGGGAGAGATGGGCGAACGGGACTTGGTGCGAGTTAGGACACGGGGCAGATCGTAACTCACTGAGTAAAAAAAATTCTCCTCATCTCCCCCTCTGGTTCTTTTGCCAACGATCTTAATTCTGTGTCCTCTGGTTACCGACCCTCCTTATTTACTCGATCGAAACCTCTCTCAAATCTTCCCATAACCTTCTCTGCTCTAAGGAGAGCAACTCTCTGCCGTGACACACCAGCGCACGGCGGAGTAGGAGCGGCAATAGTGACGGGAAAGCTTGCGCAAGTTGTATCGTATTTGCTTCCCTGCCGGGCTGAAGCGTGAAGCACAAAAAACCATATGGAGAGGGGAGAACGAGGGAAAATTCTGCCTGTATTCAGTTGAGGAAGCATCCTTTCCCAGGGGTACGTCTCTGGGCGTCACTGTGAGAATTTGCCCTTTGTCGAGGAGACATAATCGTGATGACAGATGGGTAGATAATTAACAAAATAAAGTTTGAGGCCTTCACAGGGGGCCCTCGCTGGGCCTACGCTGGGGTAACGAGCAGCTTCATTGGTTCCAGTAGATTGCAGCAGACCTGGGAGGGGGGACTGGCTCAGGCCCCGGTGCCATTAAACACTGTCTCCCTTTTGTGTCTGCTATTGGGGAGGGTTAAGGCCACTCAATTGGGCCCCGGATCCTGCTGGGCCCCATCGTCATGGCAACAGCGGCTTCTGCCCAATGCATTGCAGGGAATTCTGGTCAGGTGGCCTGCTGGCTGAGATGGAGAGGCGAAGGGCGCTCTCCAGGAATTACACGGGAGAAAGAGGATCATTAAATCTGAGTGAAGCATTTCTGGATTCTCAGTCTGTGTTGATGCTCTGTTTACTCTTCCCCTTTTGTTTGTTCTCGAGTTTTTTCCCCCCTCCTGCAGGAGCTGGGGCAGAGTTCCAAGGCCGCCTACCCGCCCCCTCCGGTATTGCTCTACCTGTGCGAGCCTAGACAGTGACTGTTTGCAGGCTATTCCGCCATAGGGAGCCTCACAGACAAGCCCGAGCCTGTGCTTCTAGCCAATGCCAAGGAGCCCGCGTTTCAGCAGAGGTCATTCGACTGGGGTCCCGACTGATTTTCCCCTTCCTTGTTCAGGGATGCTGTGAACAATTCTAGCGCACCGCCTCAAGTGATGTGAATAAAAAAGAAAAGACTTGCAATTTCTCCAGCGCCTTTCACAACCTCAGGACGTCCCAAAGCGCTTTACAGCCAATGAAGTACTTTTTGAAGTGTAGTCATTGTTGTAATGTGGGAAACGCGGCAGCCAATTTGCGCACAGCAAGCTCCCACAAACAGCAATGTGATAATGACCCAGATCATCTGTTTTTTAGTGATGTTGACTGAGGGATAAATATTGGCCCAGGACACCGGGGAGAACTTCCCCTGCTCTTCTTCGAAATAGTGCCATGGGATCTTGTTCGTCCAGCTGAGAGGGCAGACGGGGCCTTGGTTTTGCATCTCATCCAAAAGGCGGCCCCTCTGACAGTGCGGCGCTCCCTCAGTACTGCCCCTCCGACAGTGCGGCACTCCCTCAGTACCGCCCCTCCGACAGTGTGGCGCTCCCTCAGTACTGACCCTCCGACAGTGCAGCACTCCCTCAGTACTGCCCCTCCGACAGTGCAGCACTCCCTCAGTACTGCCCCTCCGACAGTGCAGCACTCCCTCAGTACTGCCCCTCCGACAGTGCGGCACTCCCTCAGTACTGCCCCTCCGACAGCGCAGCACTCCCTCAGTACTGCCCCTCCGACAGTGCAGCGCTCCCTCAGTACTGCCCCTCTGACAGTGCGGCGCTCCCTCAGTACTGGCACTGGAGAGTCAGCCTAGATTTTGTGCTCCAGTCTGTGGGGTAGGGCTTGGACCCACAACCTTCTGACTCGGGGTGAGAGTGCTACCCACTGAGCCACGGCTGACAAAAGGTACAAGGTGTTACAATACACTGGGACTAGGGGTTGGGTTTCTTTATTGCTTTTTTCTTTCCTTTCTTTCATGTTTGGCCTGATCAGGGTCCTGGGTTTCTATTGCCCCCTGAAGCTGACAGCAGAATTATAGCCTGCGTGTCGCGGCTCACACCCCGGTTTATAATCTCTCAGGTGTGGAGTTGGGCTGGACTCCGATAAACAGCGAGCTGGAGCTTCGCCTCGTGGATGGACCCCTTCCCCACACACACAGGGCGAACTCTCGACCTTGTTCAACCAAGGTATTTCACGGGGGCCTCTGAGCCTGTGGTCAGCCTGATTCCCCCCCAGAGGGAAGAGTGGAAATCTCAGCGAGTGAGAGTCCTCCAGAATGCGGGTTAGAGAAGCAGAATTGGCAGAGGGGCGGGAGTGTTTTACAATCTGTCCGGTCCGCTGTGGAGGTTTTGCAAGAGTCAGCGCCATCAGGGGAGCAAATTGGGCCGAGAAAACTCATTAAAAAAAGGTATAGACTGCTCCAATGGATCAATAGTCTCACTGCTGGGCCCTTTGACCTTTAACCATAACCTCAGGAATTGTTTGATGAGCTAATATAGGCTGTTTACTTTAATGGCACAGCACTCCAACAGTGATCTGCGTGCAAAGCACTTTCAGGCAGCTTGATGAGGTACCAGAACCTGAGATCTTTGTGTTGATGATATGAACGAGAAAATCTCACGGCTTAATAATAACATTCCACAACCGACTATCATAAACAGGTTAATGTCTGCTTTTAAATAGCATTCCTCCTCTAATATCACCTGCTGGGCGCAAATTGTCTGCCGCGTTTCCCACAGTACAACAGTGACTCCCCTTCAAAAAGTACTTCATTGGCTGTAAAGTACTTTCGGACGTCCGGTGGTCGTGAAAGGCGCTATAGAAATGCAAGTCTTTCTTTTTTTTTCTTTCTTACAATCATTTTTAGAAGGGGAAGTATCTCTGAATGAAGGAGAAAGGAATTCAAACACTTAAACATGTTTTTGAAGCCCTACTTTAACTGCAAAATAACTAGAGCAGATGTGTAAGATGGAGAGGTGACCAGCCGTGGCCTCTGATGTCAGAAAGTCGTGGGTTCAAGTCCCACTTCAGAGACTTGAGCACAAAATCTAGGTTGACACTCCAGGGCAGTACTGAGGGAGCGCCGCACTGTAGGGGGCAGTACTGAGGGAGCGCCGCACTGTAGGGGGCAGTACTGAGGGAGCGCCGCACTGTAGGGGGCAGTACTGAGGGAGCGCCGCACTGTAGGGGGCAGTACTGAGGGAGCGCCGCACTGTAGGGGGCAGTACTGAGGGAGCGCCGCACTGTCGGAGGGGCAGTACTGAGGGAGCGCCGCACTGTCGGAGGGACAGTACTGAGGGAGCGCCGCACTGTCAGAGGGGCAGTACTGAGGGAGCGCCGCACTGTCGGAGGGGCAGTACTGAGGGAGCGCCGCACTGTCGGAGGGTCAGTACTGAGGGAGCGCCGCACTGTCGGAGGGGCAGTACTGAGGGAGCGCCTGCACTGTCAGAGGGGCAGTACTGAGGGAGCGCCGCACTGTCGGAGGGGCAGTACTGAGGGAGCGCCGCACTGTCGGAGGGTCAGTACTGAGGGAGCGCCGCACTGTCGGAGGGGCAGTACTGAGGGAGCGCTGCACTGTCGGAGGGGCAGTACTGAGGGAGCGCCGCACTGTCGGAGGGGCGGTACTGAGGGGATGCTGCACTGTCGGAGGTGCCGTCTTTCGGATGAGACGTTAAACCGAGGCCCCGTCTGCCCTCTCGGGGATGTAAAAGATTCCACGGCACTATTTCAAAGAAGAGCAGGGGAGTTCTCCCTGGTGTCCTAGACAATATTTATATAAGTACATTTAACGTAATGAAATGTCCCAAGGCCTTTCACAGGAGCGATTATCAAACAGAATTTGACACCGAGCCACATAAAGAGGTATTAGGACAGGTGACCAAAAGCTTGATCAAAGTATTAAGGAACTACTTAATTGAGGAGAGATGTAGAGAGGCGGAGAGGTTTAGGGAGGGAATTCCAGAGCTTAGGGCCCAGGCAGCTGAAGGCACGGCCGCCAATGGTGGAGCGATTAAAATCGGGGATGCGCAAGAGGCCAGAATTGCTCAAGAGGAGGAGGGCAGAGATCTCGGAGAGTTGTAGGGCTGGGGGAGGTTTCAGCCACCATCACTGAAACAGATGATCTGGTCATTATCACATTGCTGTTTGTGGGATCTTGCTGTGCGCAAATTGGCTGCCGCGTTTCCTACATTACAACAGTGACTACACTTCAAAAAATATACTTCATTGGCTGTAAAGCGCTTTGGGACGTCCTGAGGGTGTGAAATGCGCTGTAGAAACGGGAGTCTTCCTTTCTTTACTACTCCTTGATACAGTGCAGCATTGCAGTACCACGATCTAAAGCAGCCCTTTCTCTTTAAATCCCACCATGTAATCGCTCTGTGTGCATGTGTTAAGCCTTGTTTCTTCCACAGGAGTCTCCATCTGAGGCCTTGAGCCACATCCCCCGCTCCCAGTCGACAAGACCAGCGAACAGTGTTTTTAATCTTCACCAACACCCACTCCAAAGCTTTGCTACATTTTCTGGGGTGATTGTTTTACACAAATAAATCTCCTCGGCCTCAGATTCTCTCCGTGCACAATGCGGAATCCTTAATTGCCTTGTGACAGGACCATTGATGCTCCCACAATCACGCTGTCACTGTTTCCATGGATGCCAAGGCCTTCTGCAGCTGAACAGAATAAAAGAAGTTGGGGGGTGGGGGGAACCAAACTCATTTCAGAGGCTTCCTCATTAACCCTGTCCTGTCGAAGTGGCCTAAAAAAGCGAACAATTGGCAGGCGACCCCTGGCACCTCGAGCCTCCCAGTAGCCCTCGAATCTCCCAGCAGCCCTCGAATCTCCCAGTAGCCCTCGAAACTCCCAGCAGCCCTCGAATCTCCCAGCAGCCCTCGAAACTCCCAGTAGCCCTCGAATCTCCCAGTAGCCCTCGAAACTCCCAGCAGCCCTCGAAACTCCCAGCAGCCCTCGAAACTCCCAGTAGCCCTCGAATCTCCCAGTAGCCCTCAAAACTCCCAGCAGCCTTTGAATTTCCCAGCAGCCTTCGAATCTCCCAGCAGCCCTTGAATTTCCCAGCAGCCCTCGATTCTCCCAGCAGCCCTCGAAACTCCCAGTAGCCCTCGAAACTCCCAGTAGCCTTCGAATCTCCCAGCAGCCCTCAAAACTCCCAGCAGCCCTCGAAACTCCCAGCAGCCCTCGAGCCTCCCAGCAGCCTTCAAATTTCCCAGCAGCTCTTGAATCTCCCAGCAGCCCTCGAATCTCCTAGCAGCCCTCGAATTTCCCAGCAGCCTTCGAATCTCCCAGCAGCCCTTGAATTTCCCAGCAGCCCTTGATTCTCCCAGCAGCCTTGAATTTCCCAGCAGCCTTTGAATCTCCCAGCAGCTGGGTTTTGTCATTGAAACTTGGGAGTAGTGTGGAATAGTCCATTTGTACAAGTGTAGCCTTTGAAACCACAATGTCTTACAGGAATATTAATGTTGGGATGTCTTTTGTTTTCCATTGATATAAATGATCTGGACATGGGCACAAGATAAATGATAAGGCCTTTATCTCAAGAGGGCCGGAATACAAAGGGGTGGAAGTTATGTTACAGCTGGTCAGACCACATCTGGAGTCACTGCCTTCAGTTCTGGGCCCCGCCCCTCAGGCAGGAGATATTGGCCTTGGAGGGGGGGCAGCGCAGATTCACCAGAATGATACCGGGGGCTGAAAGGGTTAAATTATGAAGACAGGTTGCACAGACGAGGCTTGTTTTCCCTTGAGTACAGAAGATTCAGGGGTGATCTAATTGAGGTGTTTCAGATGATTAAAGGAGTTGATGGGGTAGTTAGGGAGAAACTATTCCTCTGGTGGGGAGAGTCCAGGACAAGGGGGCAGAACCTTACAATTAGAGCCAGGCCATTCAGGGGTGATGTCAGGAAGCACTTCTTCACACTAAGGGTAGTGGAAATCTGGAACTCTCTCCCCCAAAAGGCTGTTGAGGCTGGGGGGGGTCAATTGAAAATATTAGAACTGAGATTGATAGAATTTTTTTTAGGCAAGGGTTACAGAACCAAGGCGGGTAAATGGAGTTAAGATACAGATCAGCCATGATCTAATTGAATGGCGGAACAGGCTCGAGGGGCCGAATGGCCTCCTCCTGTTCCTATACTGCAGTTTGATGACAGCAAACTGGGAGTCATGGCACACTGTGAGGAAGAATGCAGAGACAGTTTAGCAGGATGGGCAAATAGGTGGCAGATGCAGTTCAATAAGGAGAAATATCAAACGGTACCTTTTCGAAAAAAGCACATTGAAAGGAATTGTATCCTGAATGGTGAAATTCTTAGCGTAAAGGGGCAGAGAGATCTAAGGGTCAAGGTATATAAATCTTTAACAACAACAACAACTTGTATTTATATAGCACCTTTAACGTAGTAAAACGTCCCAAGGCGCTGCACAGGAGTATTTTAAGACAACAAATTTGACACCGATCCACATCAGGATAAATTAGGGCAGGTGACCAAAAGCTTGGTCAAAGAGATGGGTTTTAAGGAGCGTCTCAATGGTAGGAGTGCAGGTGTGAAAGGCCATAAAAGGCAGGTGGAATTCTGGATTTTATATATAAAGCCATTGAATATAAAAGCAAGGAAGTAATGTTGAAGTAGATAAGATTTCTTTCAACGAAATAGATTTCTTTCAGAAAATAATACTTTGTGCTCCAGGATCTGAGTAATTGTAGACATGAGGTGTGGTGAGTGCAGCGAGCTCGGGAGGAACGGGTGACTTTGGGCCTCTGGTTCCCAAAGCTCTCCACCACTGGGGTTTTCCTCGCCTCGTGTCTGGGTCTGTTGTAGAATCATCGATAGAGATTGATCGCTGTGATTGGTCAACAACTCCATTAGTGTTGGATCATGTGACTACCATAGAAGGTGAGCTAGACGGACCTTAGTCCTGTTTCATCCAGCGGTTCCTATGTTCCTAGTTTGTACAAAACACTGGTTAGGCTACCGTAGGGTATTGCGTGCAGTTTTGAACACCCATTAAAGGAAGGATATTAGAGTCACGGAAAGGGTAGAGTGAATTATACCATTAATGAGAGGTTATTATTATGAAGAATGGTTTAAAAATTGGCGCTTTTTTAAGTTCAGGTGGGATCCAATAGAGATTTTCAAAATTTAAAAAAAGATTTTGAGAGGTTAAATAGTGAAAGACTGTTGGTGAATCAGTGAAGAGGGGCTGAATCAATAATCGCAGGGTTATCACTAAAAGAGTGAAGAGGAAAATTAGAGGTTTAACAGAGAATTACCAGAATATGTTTTACCACAAGTGGCCTCAGAGGGAAGTAAGGGCATGGAAATGGGATGAGAGGAGATATCTCCAGTTAGAGAGCTAGCCTGGGCACGATGGGTCAAATGGCCTCCTTCCGCACTGTCAATTCTGTTGGATCACGAGTGCAAGGCTCCCTCTTCAGAACGAGTTCAGTGGGCAAAATCCCTCTTTAAAAGACCGTCCCAATTGCGAATCTCCCTCATTAGGGAGGGTTCTTTGCACAAGACTCCCTTGTCTCTGCGCCCTTCCAATTCTGGCCTCTTGCGCATCCCTGATTTCCTTCGCTCCAACATTGCCTAGGCCCTAAGCTCGGGAATTCCCTCCCTAAACCTCTCTGCCTCTCTCTCTCCTCCTTTAAGACGCTCCTTAAAACCTACCTCTTTGACCGAGCTTTTTGTGTCGTCTAATATCCACTCACATGGCTGAGTGTCAATAACCCTCCTGCAAAGCGCCTTGGGACGTTTTACTACATTAATGGCGCTAGATAAATGCAAGTAGTTGTTGTTTTTGGTGTAAGGAGAGCGCCTGTAGACCAGATACTTTCTTTAAAAGGGATGTTATGGTTGCAAGTCTTGCTCTTTAGAAGTGGCTGTGTAGGCGATGGTCCCTCTTGGGAGTGTGAGTTTGCACTAGCTGAAGACTTAACAGGAACGAGCTGCAGCAGACAGTACGCGTGTGCTATTATGGGGTGTGAATGTGTTCTTTACTCCATCGGGATTCCATGTCAACGCCACACTGTCATGGCAGCAGTGCTCAGGAGGTGAAAATGAAAGCAAGGTAGCCGCAGAGCTATTTATATTCGTATGCAGATGGACAAGACGGCGCTCCAAAAAACGGCCGGGGGATTCGACATTTCCATCAGCAGTAACGCTTGGGCAGCCAGAACGTTCAGGGAAATGTCGAAATTAACAGCGGGAAGAATGCGTGGAAACACACAGCAAGCCTGTCAGCATCTGAAAGGGAAAAACGCGGGTTAACCGTTTGCACAGAGGCTATCCATCCACCCTCAGCAGAACCCTGGTTGCCTGGTGACAGGGATGATATATATATATATAGACACCAGAGGACAAAGATTGAAGGTAATCGGCAAAAGAACCAGAGGGGAGAGGAGGAAACAAAAAATTACGCAGCGAGTTGTTGTGATCTGGAACGCACTGCCTGAAAGGGCGGTGGAAGCAGATTCAATAATAACTCTCAAAAGGGAATTGGATAAATACTTGAAGAGGAAAAATTTGCGGGGCTGTGGGGAAAGAGCAGGGGGAGTGGGACTGATTGGAGAGCTCTTTCAAAGAGCCGGCACAGGCACGATGGGCTGAATGGCCTCCTTCTGTGCTGTGTCATTCTGTGATTCTATGATATCAAGGAGGGTGAAGAACAGCACAATCAATAAAAATAGTGTGGGTTAATGCAATGCCCTGTGTAGTACTGAGCCACAGAGAGCAGGAGTAGAAACAGAAAATGCTGCACATACTCAGCAGGCCAGGCAGCATCTGTGGAGAGAGAAATAGAGTTGACGTTTCAGGTCGATGACTTTTTATCAGAACTGGAAGAAGTTCGACAGTTTATAAACAAATGCAGAGGCAGGGAAAGGGGGGAGGGGAGGAAAGAACGAAAGGGAAGGTCTGTGATAGGGTGGAAGGCAGGAGAGATTAAATGACAAAAGGGATGATGGTGCGAGGCAAAAGGGGGGTGTTAATGGGACAAGTAAAGAAACAAGAGATGAGTGTAGAGGAGGCCTTGAGCATCTCTTAATGGCTCTACTTACCATAGTTATTCCTCCCCCCAGCCTCCCCCTTGCTTTTTTATCTGTTTCATTTCCTGCTTTTTTCTCAGTTCTGACGAAGGGTTTCGGCCTGAAACGTTAACTCTGTTTCTCTCTCCACGGATGTTGCCTGGCCTGCTGAGTTTTTCCAGCGTTTTCTGTTGTTGTTTCAATTTTCCAGCATCCGCAGTATTTTGCTATCGTATTAGAGGAGGTGTAAATGGCTACAGCAGAACCATTACCAGCTGTCCGAGAAAATGGGAGCGGTGGTTATGATGTAAAGTTGTTCAATTCACTGTTGGGGCTGTAAAGTGCCTCATCGAATGATGAGGTGCTGTTGCTCGAGCTTGTATTGAGCTTCATTGGAACAGTGTAGGAGGTTAATACACCGCCCAGTGTGGTACGGAGCCATACAGGGTTGTGTTGAGTTTGCTGAGCTGAGCTAGGACTGTGGTCGGAATGTTGCAGTTAGCGCCTGTGGTCTGGCGAGGGGCCTCCTACTCCTGATCCAAAGGATTCCTGGCGGAAAGTGCACATCTGCAAATGTTGGACGGGATTTAGCTGCGATGGCCTCCCATCTTGGGTCGCCAACCCTCCAGGATTGCCCCTGGAGTCTCCAGGAATTGAAGATTCATCTCCAGGACACTGCGGGGAGCAAAAACCAGGGAGAAAAATCATTGGACGCTTTTGTTTACCAGTTAGTTATAAAAATATCGGAGATCGGGGGGGAAAAGAGGCCGTTTGACTCAGTGGTGGGAGGTCGTGTGATGAGAGCGCCAGGACTACATCGACGCAGAGTTGGCAACGCTATTCCCGTGGCCAAATAGTCTGGGCTGACACATTGCGAATTACCGACTGATTTAAGGTGGGGGGGAGGGGCAGGGCGGGGGCTGCCATTTTGGAGATCCACCCATGCCTGTAGAACCCAGTGAGAGGAAGCCCCTCCAGGAGACAACAACAACAACAACTCACATTTATATAGCACCTTTAATGTAGTAAAACATCCCAAGGGGCTTCACAGGAGCGTAATCAAAGAAAACTTGACACTGAGCCACATAAGGAGATATTAGGACAGATGGCCAAAAGCTTGGTCAAAGAGGTCGGTTTTAAGGAGTGTCTTGAAAGAGGAGAGAGAGGCGGAGAGGTTTAGGGAGGGAATTCCAGAGCTTAGGGCCCAGGCAGCTGAAGGCACGGCCGCCAATGGTTCAGCGATTATAATCGGGGATGCTCAAGAGGCCAGAATTAGAGGAGCGCAGATATCTCGGGGGCGGGGGGGGGGGGTTGTGGGGCTGAAGGAGATTACAGAGATAGGGAGGGGCGAGGTCATGGAGGGATTTGAAAACAAGGATGAGAATGTTTAAATCGAGGCGTTGCTTAACCGGGAGCCAATGTAGGTCAGCGAGCACAGGGGGAGATGGGTGAACGGGACTTGGTGCGAGTTCGGACACAGGCAGCCGAGTTTTGGATGTGAAGGGCAGAAAATGAAATAGATGCATTTTTCCTTTCAATGACACTAACAGCATCTTAAGCACCACATCCAAAAAGGTCCTCTCGGAAGAGCAACATATTCTTTACAGTGAAATTCAGCGTGCTGCGAAACTCGAATCCAATGCGCGTTTATGGACAAGGACTGCTTGTCTCCGTTGGTGATCGGGACTGTTAAAATTTGTTATGCATGAATGTACAAGCAGACAGAGAAAGAAAAGGAGAGAAAAGAGTCAGTCACACTGGGTGAACGGCAGGCTACAGCCGAGCGGTCTCTCTCTGCCAAGCATAACAAGCCTTAATCTCTGCTGTTGACTCTCCGTGGCCTGACCACCCTCTGCTCTGAGGCACAGGAGCCCTGAGGGGGCAGGGTAAATAAGTGCTATCGGTAGTTAGACACAACAATCTCCTGCAACACAAAGAGGTGGGCGAATAGATCTTTATAAACAACCTGAGCACTCTCATTCTGAGTCAGAAGGTTGTGGGTTCAAGTCCCCACTTCAGAGATTCTCCTTGGAGCAGAGAGGGCTAAGAGGAGATTTGATAGAGGTGTTTAAAATCATGAAGGGTTTAGACAGAGTAAATAAAGAGAAACTGTTTCCAATGGCTGAAGGGTCGATAACCAGAGGGCACAGATTTAAGGTGATTGGCAAAAAGAACCAGAGGAATAACATTGTTAGGATCTGGAATGCGCTGCCTGATAGGGTGGTGGAGGCAGATTCAGTAGCAGCCTTCAAAAGGGAATTGGATAAATACTGGAGGCGATCTGTGCTGTACTATTCTATGATTTGAGCACATAATCTAGGCTGACACTCCAGCGCAGTACTGAGGGAGCGCCGCACTGTCGGAGGGGCAGTACTGAGGGAGCGCCGCACTGTCGGAGGGGCAGTACTGAGGGAACGCCGCACTGTCGGAGGGGCAGTACTGAGGGAGTGCTGCACTGTCGGAGGGGCAGTACTGAGGGAGCGCCGCACTGTTGAAGGGGCATTACTGTGGGAGCGCCGCACTGTCGGAGGGGCAGTACTGAGGGAACGCCGCACTGTCGGAGGGGCAGTACTGAGGGAGCGCTGCACTGTCGGAGGGGCAGTACTGAGGGAGCGCCGCACTGTCGGAGGGGCAGTACTGAGGGAGCGCCACACTGTCGGAGGGGCAGTACTGAGGGAGTGCTGCACTGTTGGAGGGGCAGTACTGAGGGAGCGCCGCACTGTCGGAGGGGCAGTACTGAGGGAGCGCCGCACTGTCGGAGGGGCAGTACTGAGGGAGCGCTGCACTGTCAGAGGGGCAGTACTGAGGGAGCGCTGCACTGTCGGAGGGGCTGTACTGGGGAGCGCCGCACTGTCGGAGGGGCAGTACTGAGGGAACGCCGCACTGTTGGAGGGGCAGTACTGAGAGAGTGCTGCACTGTCGGAGGGGCAGTACTGAGGGAGCGCTGCACTGTCGGAGTGGCAGTACTGAGGGAGCGCTGCACTGTCGGAGAGGCAGTACTGAGGGAGTGCTGCACTGTCGGAGGTGCCATCTTTTGGATGAGACGTTAAACCGAGGCCCCGTCTGCCCTCTCAGGTGGATGTACAAGATCCCACAGCACTGAGCCACATAAGGTGAAATTGGAGCAGATGGCCAAAAGCTTGGTCAAAGAAGTAGGTTTTAAGGAGCATCTTAAAGGATGAGAGAGAGGCGGAGAGGTTTAGGGAGGGAATTCCAGAGCTCAGGGCCAAGGCAGCTGAAGGCACGGCCACCAATGGTGGAGCGATGGAAATCGGGGATGCGCAAGAGGCCAGAATTGGAGGAGCGCAGAGATCTCAGCAGGGGCAGCTGGAGGAGATTACAGAGATAGGGAGGGGCGAGGCCACGGAGGGATTTGAAAACAAGGATGAGAATTTTGAAATCGAGGCGCTGTTTAACCGGGAACCAATGTAGGTCAGCGAGCACAGGGGTGAACGGGACTTGGCGCAAGTTAGGACACGGGCAGCCGAGTTTTGGATGAGCTCAAGTTTACGTAGGGTAGAATGTGGGAGGCCAACCAGCAGAGTATTGGAATAGTCGAGTCTAGAGGCGACAAAGGCATGGATGACATATTCAGGCCATCCAATTCCATCCTGCGAGGCCCATTCAGACCACCAAAACTATCCAGACCGATCAGCCCACGTGGAGCAACGAGCCTATTCAGCTCGGTCAATTCATCCGGTCCTATTACACAGGAAAGCAGCCCAGTAGAGAAGGTGCAAAGGAAAGACAGATCAGATCTAGGACTGAGAATGAGATGGTCTTGTAGCGCTGTCACTTGCAATTCGCTGGCGAGGAAGGTGTTAGAGCTCAGCAGTAGGGGCAGAGCGGGGGAGTGTGAAGTCTCAGAGTACAAAGGAGAAGAGCGCTGTGAGCATTCGGGGGTGACGCATCAAATTTCCCGTGGTAAGTGATTTCATCATCAATTCAGAAGGATGTAGGAGGTTGTGATTCACATGATACTGAAGCCCATAAATAGGTCTTCAAAGCAACTGTGCCCCCCCCCCCATCTGCAGCTGTTTAACCAAGTCAGGGTTGGCTTTATCATTGACTGCACTTACTCCTTGTTTGATGAATCTGTGCCGGCAGAAATAAGGAAGGTTAATCTGTTATAAAACAAAAACAGAAAATGCTGGAAATGCTCAGCAGGTCAGGCAGCATCTGTGGAGAGAGAAACAGAGTTAACGTTTCAGGTCTGTGACCCTTCATCAGAACATTAAAAGTTAGAGATGGAACAGGTTTTAACCAGGTGCAGAGGCAGGGAAAGGGGGGAGGGGAGGAAAGAACAAGAGGGAAGGTCTGTGATAGGATGGAAGGCAGGAGAGATTAAATGACAAAAGGGATGATGGTGCAAGGCAAAAAGGGGGTGGTAATGGGACAAGGGTTCTGAATAATCTGGCAATTAGTTACCAGCTGAGGGGACTATTATTGTTATCACAAGCTGTCCAAAGGGACAACACCCCCTTTCCAGACAAATAAAGACTTGCATTTATATAGCACCTGTCATGACCTCAGGACATCCCATCGTGATTTACAGCCAATGAAGTACTTTTTGAAGTGTAGTCCCTGTTGTAATGTGGGAAACACGGCAGCCAATTTGCACACAGCAAGCTCCCACAAACAACAATGAGATAATGACCCAGATAATCTGTTTTTTAATGATGTTGATTGAGGGATAAATATTGGCCCAGGACACCAGGGAGAACTCCTCTGCTCTTCTTCGAAATAGTGGCCATGGGATCTTTTACGTCCACCTGAGAGGGCAGACTGGGCCTCGGTTTAACATCTCATCCGAAGACAGCCCCTCCGACAGTGCAGCGCTCCCTCAGTACTGCCCCTCCAACAGTGCCGCGCTCCCTCAGTACTGCCCCTCCGACAGTGCGGCGCTCCCTCAGTACTGCCGCTCCGACAGTGCGGCGCTCCCTCAGTACTGCCCCTCCGACAGTGCGGCGCTCCCTCAGTACTGCCCCTCCGACAGTGCGGCGCTCCCTCAGCACTGCTCCTCCGACAGTGCGGCACTCCCTCAGTGCTGCCCCTCCGACAGTGCGGCGCTCCCTCAGTACTGCCCCTCCGACAGTGCGCCGCTCCCTCAGTACTGCCCCTCCGACAGTGCGGCGCTCCCTCAGTACTGCCCCTCCGACAGTGCGGCGCTCCCTCAGTACTGCCCCTCCGACAGTGCGGCGCTCCCTCAGTACTGCCCCTCCGACAGTGCGGCGCTCCCTCAGTACTGCCCCTCCGACAGTGCGACGCTCCCTCTGTACTGCCCCTCCGACAGTGCGGCGCTCCCTCAGTACTGCCCCTCCGACAGTGCGGCGCTCCCTCAGTACTGCCCGTCCGACAGTGCGGCGCTCCCTCTATACTGCCCCTCCGACAGTGCGGCGCTCCCTCAGTGCTGCCCCTCCGACAGTGCGGCGCTCCCTCAGTACTACACTGGGAATGTCAGCCTAGATTATGTGCTTGGAGTGGGGGCTTAGAACCCACAACCTTCTGACTCAGAGGTGCGAGTGCTACCCACTGAGCCACAGCTGACAAGGCTGGCTCGTTTGCAGCGTCTGTGTGCGGAGCCCCAACACCGAGCACTGCAGTGAAGCAAAGTGAAAAACATTAATGAGGCTGCATATTTTTACATGTCAAAATTCAAATGTTTTCAGGGAGAGGTGGGTGTGGGTCACGTTTCCTGACCCCACCCCCAGAAATTCAGTGCCCTCAACATTTGGATTTGAGGTATACCTACAGCCCGTGGAACGACTCGCTTTCCTGTGACACGGACGCCCTGTTGTCTGCTGTTGGGTGGACCTTGGCAGTTTTCCAGGTTGGAGTGCGTGCCGTTCATTGGCCCCGAAAGCCCCACAAGGAGGTCCCAGTCGTTGCATAGATTACCACTCTCCCTCGCTCATCATCTAACCCCCTCTGCCCCATACCCATCGCTTGTCCATACTTATCTATCATTCTCCTTCGCTCCACCATTGGCGGCCGTGCCTTCAGCTGCCTGGGCCCTAAGCTCAGGAATTCCCTCCCTAAACTTCTCTGCCTCTCTCTCCTCCTTTAAGACGCTCCTTAAAACCTACCTCTTTGAGCGAGCTTTTGGTCACCTGTCCTAATATCTCTTCATGTGGTTCGGTGTCAAATTTTGTCTGATAATCGCTCCTGTGAAGCGCCTTGGGACGTTTTACTACGTTAAATGCGCTATATAAATACAAGCTGTTGTTGTTGTTTTCTTGATGATGATCTTCTCATCTCCTTCGGCCTTCCTCCTCTACACTATAAAGCTTTTCAAACCCCAAGTTCGGTGTCTCCTAGTTTCTTATCCTGCTCCTGCTTCCCTCCTGAGCCTCTCAAGCCCTGATGGTTGTCCTGCGCCATGGGCCTTGGGCTTCCCCTGGAGTCTCTCAATCAAAAGGCACAAAAATGGTTTTAGTGAGTAAAAGCACCAGCTGGTGTGGTACTGAATGGGGAAAAACCAGGAAGATCCCACATCCAACCTCTTTGTCTGGGCTGAGTGAGCTGATGGCAGCCCCGCAGGCAGTGGAGGCCTGAGGGCAGTGGGTCCAGGTGACAAAAAGAAAAATCAGCCCAATTTCTCATCACCATCCAAGACCTCCCCCGCCCGGTGGAAAGTTCAAGTGTGTGGACATCAATGTGGGGACAGCAAACCAGGTTCGGCTGTGATGTCCCACCCCATGGTCACATGGCCTGTTGACACCTGGTGGTCCGACCCCATGGTCACATGGCCTGTTGATACCTGGTGGTCCCACCCCATTGTCACATGGCCTGTTAACACCTGGTGGTCCCACCCCATGGTCACATGGCCTGTTGACACCCGGTGGTCCCACCCCATGGTCACATGGTCTGGTGGCCCCACCCCATGGTCACGTGGTCTGGTGGCCCCACCCCATGGTCACGTGGTCTGTTGACACTCGGTGGCCCCACCCCATGGTCATGTGGTTTGTTGACACTCTGGAGCTTGCTGTGCACAAATTGGCTGCCACGTTTCCTACATTACAACAGTGACTACACTTCAAAAAGTAATTAAATGGCTGTAAAGCGCTTTGGGACGTCCTGAGGGTGTAAAAGTCGATATATAAATGCAAGTTCTTTCTTTCTAACCTGGGTCGATGCTGAGCCGTCAAGTGAGTAACATTGAAGTCCTTCCAGAATAGGCACCCGTTGACTGGGGAGTCTGGAATAGGAGCTGGCAGCTGACCCAAGAGGAGATATGTCTGATGTTAACATGACATTGTATCTGACAGTATGGCTGTAGAGGACGTCACTATGGACGTTCTACCTTCAAGGTACTGTCATAACCATCCTGTCTGCTGCAATGCACAGGGCAGAAGATGTATTGTGCTACTGTCACACACGATTACATTCCCACCTTGAGTAGGGTTACCAACTCCAGTTGCGTGTATTCCTGGAGGTTGTATCACATGACCTCCATCCGCCCCGCCCCCACACTCCCGCCATTGGTCGCCCAGCACGTCTTCCTCGCGACGCCTGGCCTACCCGCAGCCAATCGTAAAGCGAACAGACTCTTCATTACCTGATTGGATGATTCCTGGCTGTCAGTCAAACGGCTTTTCTTCTCCCCTGTCCACTCCGAAAATTTTAGAACTAATAAAGAAAAATGTTCAAAGAAATTGAAAAAAATGACTTTTTTTTAACGGCCCTGCGGTGATTTTTCTCCCGGGGTGTTGCTCGCCGCAGTGTCCAGGAGATTGATCTTCAATTCCTGGAGACTCCTGGGCAATCCTGGAGAGGGTTGGCAACCCCACCCAACCGTGAGCCCTTCAGGAGCGACAGGAGCCCCGGTTCACCAGAGTGAAACCCGAGCAGCTTCTTTCATTCCACCATCAACCACTACTGCCACGGCAACGTTATTTCAGCATTAAACCCACTAGTTTTAAAAAGTGTATTCCAATACAAAAAGAACCAAAAGGCCTGCTAATGTCATAAAGTTGACTGACCCCAACATTCACCATCGTGGTTAAGGACACTCCCCAAACAGCTCCGCCCGGTGGTTCAGTTAGTAAACGCAGCAACGACAACAACTGGCATTTATATAGCGCCTTTATCGTCCTAAGGCGCTTCGCAGGGGCGATTATCAAACAAAATTTGGCACCGAGCCACATGCAATCATAGAATGATGCAACACAGAAGGAGGCCATTCGGCCCAGCGTGCCTGTGCCATCGGCTCTTTGAAAGAGCTCTCCAATTAGTCCCATTAGTCACTTCAGGAGCTCTTAGGGCAGGTAACCCAAAGGCTCGGTCAAAGAGGTCCACTCAGCCACCTGGGGAAGGGGGAAGGGGCTTCCCAACTCTTTTCAACTGGTGGATTCTTTTTGATTCTTGCACAGAGGGCAAGTCATTCAGCATCGGGTGGAGAGAACTATAGGAGGGATGTGATTGCATTGGAGAGGGTGCAGAGGAGATTCACCAGGATGTTACCTGGGCTGGAGCGCTTCAGCTATGAAGAGAGACTGGACAGGCTGGGGTTGTTTTCCTTAGAGCAGAGAAGGCCGAGGGGGGACCTGATTGAGGTGTACAAAATTATGAGGGGCATAGATAGGGTAGATAGAAAGGAACTTTTCCCCTTAGTAGAGGGGTCAATAACCAGGGGGCATAGTTTCAAGGTAAGGGGCAGGAGGTTTAGAGAGTATTTGAGGAAAAACTTTTTCACCCAGAGGGTGGTTGGAATCTGGAACTCACTGCCTGAAAGGGTGGTAGAGGCAGGAACCCTCACAACATTCAAGAAGCATTTAGATGAGCACTTGAAACACCATAGCATACAAGGCTACGGGACCAAGTGCTGGAAAATGGGATTAGAATAGATAGGGCTTGATGGCCGGCGCGGACACGATGGGCCGAAGGGCCTCTTTCTGTGCTGTATAACTCTATGACTCTATGAGAACAGACATTTCTCTGATATTTCGGGTGCTTCTTCAAGAGTGAGTGAACTTGGCGATCAACGAGGGACATTATCACCGCGCAACCAGATTTCAACCACAACCGTACTCGACGGAGAGAAGATGTTTGGAAGAAGGGTCTCCACAGGACGCTCACTGATCTGCTGTCTTTCCAATATTTTCTGTTGTCGCTTCAGATTCGCAGCATCTGCTCCACTTTGTAACTTAACAATTTTTTTAAAAAGGAGCTTTGAAGGTAAGCTGAACTCAAAGAGCAGGAACAGCCATTCAGTCAGCAGCTTCCAGGTACATCCTGCTGATGCACACAGTCTGATTCACCATGTCAGCATCCCGTACTGATCCGATTAATGGCTCTCCACTGTTCTCATTAATAAATTAATAGGAGGGAAGGCTGAACTCAATAATGACCATGAGAATAAAAAAAAATAATGACCATGAGATTGTTTGCCTCAGTGACAATTCATAACCCACCATCCAGGAATTTGGACTCAATAAGGGTTTAATGGAAGGAAAGTTTCCTTTCCTTCAAGCCCATAATGGTGCAGGTGATTTGTAATAGCACCGATTCCTGTGGAATACCACTTCCCACCTTCCAAAGTCTCAGTAACTACCTTTAACCCTGACTCCCTGTTTCCTCTTTTGTAGCCAGCTTGCTATCCATTCTGCTACTTGTCCCCTGACTCCACATGATCTGACCTCAGTCATGAGTCTACTATGTGGAACCTTATCAAAGACCTTTTGAAAGTCCCGGGGGGAAAAATTGGGTTGCTTTGCGCCTCCCGTTAGCAAAGCAACTAGCGCCCGTGCGCAGTGCCGCCCACGCCTCCCGCAAAATTCAGCGAAAATAACCGGTAGCGCCCCGCAGTACTGCGCCGCCACCGATGACATCATCGCCGTATGCAGCACCCTGCTCGCGGCCCGGCTGCGATCTTCAGTAGCGCCCCCTAACTTACCGCCAGACGCTATGTCCGACGGGGTCAGGGGGGCCTACCTGCGGCCGGGGAGGCGCTATTTAAAGGCGAGGTGCGGGGCGGCCATTTTTGTTGCTGGCCACCTGCCAGCACCTGCCTGCGCTCCCATGCCTCCTGAACGGCCCCCCCCCCCCACCCCCGCCCCCCCCCGTGGAGTGGAGTGCCGGCTGCGCTCCAAGAGCCCGGCACTTCTCTTGAGTGCTGGGCTCTTTTGCCGGCACTTCCGATCCCCGGGGGCCCAGCTGGGCCCCTGGTAGTGCTGCGCAAGGCCCCTCCCCTTTAAGAAGGGGAGGAAGGCCTGCAATACCACAGCGCGACTTGCCGCAGTGCCCCAAGAGGGATGCGGGGCGCTTCCAGTCATGCCCCGCTTCCCCTCTTGGGGCGGAACCACTCAATTTACAGCACGGGGACGCTAATTGTGTATCGCCCCAGCGAAGTTAGCGCCCCAAATGGGGCTCTACTCAATTCTTAGCCCTAGGTATATTACATCCACTCCATTACCCTTGTCTACTCATTCTGTTACTTCTTCAAAGAATTCAGTAAGGTTGGTCAAGCATGACCTTCCCTTTTGAAATCGGTGCTGACTATTCTTCATTATACTTTTGGTTTCTAGATGTTTTTCTAATACATCTTTGTGTAAAGATTCCATTATCTTTCCTACTACTGACGTTAAGCTAACTGGTCTATAGTTCCCTGGATTTGTTCTATCTCCCTTTTTGAATATAGGCCTAACATTATTGTCCGCCAGTCCTCTGGCACTAATCCCTTTTCTATTGAGCTTTTATAAATATCTCATAATGCCTCTGCTATCTCTTCCTTGGCTTCTTTGAGTGCGCGCAGATGAAATCCACCCGGACCCGGGGGCTTTATCCTCGCTAAGTTTGTCTAGATCATCAATGATCTCCCTCCTATCTATCTTAACTGTCTTGATAGGCTCTTCCCAACGGGGTTTCTGAGCTCAGTGCTCCGTTAAAATGCATTTGGGGTCCAATGTATGTCATAAGACCCTGATTAAGATATGTTAATGAGGCTCCCGCTTCGGTCGGGTTAAAACTGCTCGGGGCAGAAATAAAGCAGCAAACAGGGCCTCTCGATCCGAACTCCCATTCCGCCAGGTTTGCACTGAGCGGAGGGTTTAAAACTCCCACTTTAGTCTAAGACATAAAATATCCCTGGTCCACCCTCTGAGCACTAAGGAAAGCGAAAGATGAAACTCCCCTTTGCAACTCTATGTAAACATAGAAACATAGAAAAATAGGAGCAGGAGTAGGCCATTCGGCCCTTCGAGCCTGCTCCGCCATTCAATATGATCATGGCTGATCCTCTATCTCAATACCATATTCCCGCTCTCTCCCCATACCCCTTGACGCCTTTTGTGTCTAGAAATCTATCCATCTCCTTCTTAAATATATTCAGTGACTTGGCCTCCACAGCCTTCTGTGGCAGAGAATTCCACAGGTTCACCACCCTCTGAGTGAAGAAATTTCTCCTCATCTCAGTCCTAAATGTCCTACCCGTATCCTGAGACTGTGACCGCTCGTTTTAGACCCCCCCCCAACCAGAAGAAACATCCTCCCTGCATCCAGTCTGTCTAGCCCTGTCAGAATTTTATACGTTTCAATGAGATCCCCTCTCATTCTTCTGAACTCTAGTGAATACAGGCCTTGTTGACACAATCTCTCCTCATACAACAGTCCTGCCATCCCAGGAATCAGTCTGGTGAACCTTCGCTGCACTCCCTCTATGGCAACTTTATCCTTTCTTAGGTAAGGAGACCAAAACTGCACACAGTACTCTAGGTGTGGTCTCACCAAGGCCCTGTATAACTGTAGTAAGGCATCCTTGCTCCTGTACTCCAATCCTCTTGCAATGAAGGCCAACATACCATTTGCCTTCCGAACTGCTTGCTGCACCTGCATGTTTGCTTTCAGTGACTGGTGTACAAGGACACCCAGGTCCCTTTGCACACCAACATTTCCCAATCTATCACCATTTAAACAATACTCTGCCTTTCTGTTTTTCCTACCGAAGTGGATAACTTCACATTTATCCACGTTATACTGCATCTGCCATGTATTTGCCCACTCACTCAACTTGTCTAAATCGCCTTGATACTAAACATACTTCCCCGAAGTTTCAAGCAAATTAGCAGCTGCAGGGCATTTTCCAGCCGGAAAAGAAAGAAAGGCTTTATAGCCAATGAAGTGTGGACACTGTTGTAATGTAGGAAAGGCAGCAGCCAATCTACACACAGCAAGCTCCCACAAGCGGTAATGAAATCAATGACCAGATCATCTGTTGGTTGAGTGACAAATATTGGCCAGGACACCCAGTGCTTCTTCGAAATAGCGCCATGGGATCCTTTACGTCCACCTGAGAGAGCAGACGGGGGCCTCGAGTTTAACGTCTCATCTGAAAGACAGCACCTCCGACAGTGCAGCGCTCCCTCAGTACTGACCCTCCGACAGTGCAGCGCTCCCTCAGTACTGCACTGGGAGTGTCAGCCTAGATTTTACGCTCAAGTCTCGGGAGTGGGACTTGAACCCACAACCTTAAGAACAAAAGAACATAAGAAATAGGAGCAGGAGTCGGCCATTTGGCCCTTCGAGCTTGCTCCGCCATTCAATAAGATCATGGCTGATCTGCGACCTCATCTCCACTTTCCTGCACTATCTCCATATCCCTTGATTCCCTTAATATTCGAAAAACTATCGATCTATGTCTTGAATATACTCAATGACTGAGCCTCCACAGCCCTCTGGGGTAGAGAATTCCAAAGATTCACAACCGTCTGAGTGGAGAAATTTCTCCTCATCTCAGTCCTTATTCTGAGACTGTGACCCCTGGTTCTAGACTCCCCAGCCGGGGGAAACATCCTCCCAGCATCTACCCTGTCAAGCCCTGTAAGAATTTTGTATGTTTCAATAAGATCACCTCTCATTCTTCTAAACGCTAGAGAATATAGGCCTAGTCTACTCAATCTGTCCTCATAGGACAATCCCCCCATCCCAGGAACCAGTCTGGTGAACCTTCGTTGCACTCCCTCTATGGCAAGTATATCCTTCCTTAGGTAAGGAGATCAAAACTGTACACAATACTCCAGGTGTGGTCTCACCAGGGCCCTATATAATTGCAGTAAGACGTCTTTACTCCTATACTCAAATCCTCTTGTAATAAAGGCCAACATACCATTTGCTTCAAAAATAGCAAAATACTGCGGATGCTGGAAATCTGAAACAACGACAGAAAATGCTGGAAACACTCAGCAGGTCAGGCAGCATCTGTGGAGAGAGAAACAGAGTTAACGTTTCAGGTCGAGGACCCTTCGTCAGAACTGGAAAAGGTAAGCGAAGAGAGATATTTAAGCAGGGGCAGGGAGGAGGGGAGGAAAGAACAAAGGGAAGGTGTGTGATAGGATGGAAGGCAGGAGAGATTGACTGACAAGGGGGATGATGGTGCAAGGCAAAAAGAGAGGTAATGGGACAAGTTAAGTCATAGAGTCATAGAGTTATATAGCACGGAAAGAGGCCCTTCGGCCCATTGTGTCCACGCCGGCCATCAAGCCCTGTCTATTCTAATCCCATTTTCCAGCACTTGGTCCGTAGCCTTGTATGCTATGGCGTTTCAAGTGCTGATCTAAATGCTTCTTGAATGTTGTGAGGGTTCCTGCCTCTACCAGCCTTTCAGGCAGTGAGTTCCAGATTCCAACCACCCTCTGGGTGAAAAAGTTTTTCCTCAAAACCCCTCTAAACCTCCTGCCCCTTACCTTGAAACTATGCCCCCTGGTTATTGACCCCTTTACGAAGGGGAAAAGTTCCTTTCTATCTACCCTATCTATCCCCCTCATAATTTTGTACACCTCAATCAGGTCCCCCCTCAGCCTTCTCTGCTCTAAGGAAAACAACCCCAGCCTGTCCAGTCTCTCTTCATAGCTGAAGCGCTGCAGCCCAGGTAACATCCTGGTGAATCTCCTCTGTACCCTCTCCAATGCAATCACATCCTTCCTATAGTGTGGCGACCAGAACTGCACACAGTATTCCAGCTGTGGCCTAACTAGCGTTTTGTACAGCTCCATCATAACCTCCCTGCACTTATATTCTATGCCTCGGCTAATGAAGGCAAGTATCCCATATGCCTTTTTAACCACCTTATCTACCTGTCCTGCTGCCTTCAGGGATCTATGTACATGCACACCAAGGTCCTTCTGATCCTCTGTCCTTCCTAGGGTCCTACCATTCATTGTGTATTCCCTTGCCTTGTTAGTCCTCCCAAAATGCATCACCTCATACTTTTCAGGGTTAAATTCCATTTGCCACTGTTCTGCCCATCTGACCAACCCGTCTATATCGTCCTGTAGCCTGAGGCTTCCCTCCTCGCTATTTACCACTCCACCAATTTTTGTGTCATCTGCGAACTTACTGATCATACCTCCTACATTCATATCTAAATCATTAATGTACACTACAAACAGCAAGGGACCCAGCACCGATCCCTGCGGTACACCACTGGACACAGGCTTCCAGTCACAAAAACAACCTTCGACCATCACCTCCTGCCATTAAGCCAATTTTGGATCCAATGTACCAAATTGCCCTGGATCCCATGGGCTCTTACCTTCTTGACCAGTCTCCCATGCGGGACTTTGTCAAAAGCCTTACTGAAGTCCATGTAGACTACATCAACTGCACTACCCTCATCCACACACCTAGTCACCCCCTCGAAAAATTCAATCAAATTGGTTAGACATGATCTCCCCCTGACAAAGCCATGCTGACTATCCTTGATTAATCCTTGCCTCTCCAAGTGGAGACTAATTCTGTTCCTCAGAATTTTTTCCAATAATTTCCCTACCACTAAGAAACAAAAGATGACTCTAGATGAGGTGCGAATGGCGATGGCAGAATCATCAACAGCTGCCATGTGAGAAATTGCTCGCTGTACCTGCATGTTAACTTTCAGCGATTCGTGTACAAGAACACCAACACTTCCCAATCTCTCACCATTTAAAAAATACTCTGCTTTCCTATTTTTCCTACCAAAGTGGATAACTTCACATTTCTCCAATTATATTCCATTTGCCATGTTCTTGCCCACTCACTTAGCCTGTCAAGATCCCCTTGAAGCCTCCTTCTCACAACTTACATTCCCAAACCTTGTGACGGGCGCGAGTGCTGCCCACTGAGCCACGCATGACACCTTGAAGAAGTCTCTGCATGACAAAGAGTGGGAATGCTGGCTGTGTCTATTTTCCCCACTCTCTATCTATTATGCTTTATAAAGCAGCCCGCTTGATTGGCACCCCATCCACCACCTTAAACATTCATTCCCTCCACCACCGGCGCACCATGGCTGCAGTGTGTACCATCTACAAGATGCACTGCAGCAACTCACCAAGGCTTCTTCAGCAGCACCTCCCAAACCCGTGACCTCTTCCACCTAGAAGGACAAGGGCAGCAGGCGCATGGGAACACCACCACCTCCAAATTCCCCTCCAAGTCACACACCATCCTGACTTGGAAATATATCGGCCGATCCTTCATTGTCGCTGGGTCAAAATCCTGGAACTCCCTCCCTAACAGCACTGTGGGAGTACCTTCACCACACGGACTGCAGCGGTTCAAGAAGGCGGCTCACCACCACCTTCTCAAGGGGCAGTTAGGGACGGGCAATAAATGCTGGCCTTGCCAGCGACACCCACATCCCATAAACGAATAAGAAAGAAAATAGCTAACAGTAAGATTGAGGAACTGAAGACAATCTCAGTGCTACAGCTGCAATGGTCCTTAAGTGCTGAAATTGGCAAAGCAAGGCTGGCATGAGAATCTCCGTGAAATTGTTAGTTTCATTTCCATGAAAAGGAGAAATGGAGGTGGAGGCACGAGGTTCATTTTAGCGAGGCAGTTGACTTTGAAATCTGAGGTCAGGCAAACAAAGAGGAATTGAGAATTCAGGCAGAACTAGACTCCGCAGTATCAGAGCGAGGAGTACGGGGGCCCTCAACCCCAAATCACAGCTCGAGACCCGGCAGCATGTCCCAGCTGAGCATCTACGAAAATGTGGAATCGTTTTCTGTGGTGGATCAGCAAGGAAAGGAAGATGAAGGGAAGACCCACGACGATGAAGGTATCTGCTGGGTTACAAAGTGGGGGGAGCTGAGACAGCAGGGGCAGGGCGATAGGAGCTCTTGTGGAGTGACTATCAGGAAACCGTAAGCTCGAATGAAATATTTTCCAAATATTCTCCTGATTTATCTACTGCCTGGATTTAGAAGTGTAACGTTAGTTGCTCATGAATCAGATTAACTTATTTGTCCAGCAATTCTTTTCTTTCATTCCATCTCTCCTCTTCCACCCTTCTTTCAGCTCCTAGCCTAGTGAATGACCAGTCGATCTGTTCTTCTTGATAGAATGAAAGTAAGGACGATCAGGAGTGATTTCTTTGCTGAGACCCAATTGATGCCCCGCCTGAGATCAGATCACTCACGTGAGGCCAGAGACCCGTATGGTTTACAGCAGTAACCTTCCCCCCTGAGCCAGTGGGGGAACTGGTGTCAGCCCGTGGCTCAGTGGGTAGCACCCTCGTCTCTGATGTCATGAAGGTTATTGGGTTCAAGTCCCACTCCAGAGACTTGAGCTCAAAAATCTAGGCTGACACTCCCAGAGCAGTGCTGAGGGAGTGCTGCATTGTCGGAGGTGCCGTCTTTCTGATGTTAAACCGAGGCCCCGTCTGCCCTATCAGGTGGATGTAAAAGATCCCGCGGTACTATTTCAAAGAAGAGCGGGGGAGTTCTCCCCGGTGTCCTGGCCAACATTTATCATTCAAACATCATCATTATCACATTGCGGTTTGTGGGAGCTTGCTGTGCGCAAATTGGCTGCCGCGTTTCCTACAAAACTTCCAAAAAATACTTCATTGGCTGTAAAACGCTTTGGGACATCCTGAGATTGTGAAAGGCGCTATAGAAATGCAAGTCTGTCTGTCTGTCTGCAATTCTATGAAGATATAGGAAGCTGGATAGATTCTGCCTGAAATTTACCAGGTAACGCCAGTCCTCTGATAATGAGGGCTGTTGGAGCTTACGGAGATGGATAGTTACCAACATACGAAATTGGCGGGCAGGAAAAGAGCAGCTGGACCATCGAGCCTGCCCCACACCGTGATGGCCGGAGCACCGTGACTAGACACGTCCACCCTTCCTACAGTTGCCAACACTGGTTGGACCTATTCTTGGAGGTTACATCACATGACCGCCCTCCTCCAAACACTCCCGCCCGGTCAAACAGCCCTTTTCCCCAATCTTCAATATTTCAATAACTAATGGCCCAGAAATTGATCTCGCTCTGTTCCCGCGGGGGTAAGCCTTTCCCGCGATGTCTCACCTCGCTTATGCTTTTTCTGATCCAGCTCGCACGAAATTGATGTTCCAGACATCAGCTGTGCTGGGCTTGCGTATCCCAGCGGCGTAGTTAATTCGTGCGAGCTGTGGGATCACGTGACTCAGTTAGAGCCAATGGCAGCACACCATCTTCCATTCATAAGTCTCACAGCATGGCTGAGAGACTTATGAATCTTACACCCCCCCAAAATAACAGCTAAACCTCAATTAAATTAAAAAAAAAAAACCATCACATTAATAAAATAAGTATAGTTAATTAAATTAACCATTTTAAATAAAAAATTAAATTTTTGAAAAAATTTAAAATCTTTTAAAAAGTTATAAAAATAAACTTACCTGTCTTTAAAGTCTATAAAAAAGATATACCTGTAAAAAAAAATTCAAAAAAATACTTAATTCACTACTTACCTTCTTAAAAGCGGGTCTTACTCCTCCTTTTTACATTTCCAAAATCTTCAGTACTTACCTGCGCGTCCAAAGCATGAAGTGCACAGCGTGCGCGCAGCCTGTAGCGCGCACGCGATGCACTCCGGCCCCGCCCCCTTTTCGGAAGAGCAATTGCCGGTTTTCAGCGCATGCGCAGGGCATGCAGAAAACCGGCAATTGGAGTGGGAATACGCGAGAGTATGCAGTGCGTACTCTCGCGTCCCGGGATCAATTTTCGGCCCAATATAGAAAAGCGTTCGCAGAAAATGAAAACGAGAAGACATTGTTTTTAATGCCCCGATGATGTTGAGTTGCTCGCAGTGGTGTCCAGGAGATTGATCTCTAATTCCTGGAGCCTCCAGGACAGTCCTGGAGGGCTGGTGACCCTAGCCCTCCCTCCCCTGCCCCCTTACATACATCGCACAGGACTCATGGAATAGTGAAGTTGGGATTAAGAAAGATCGGGCAGTTCAGGGTGGAGTGCTCATGTCTCGGACAGTCTGTAATCTAACCCCACGGTGCTTTTACTAATCGGAATATCATCCTATTGTCTTTCAGCAGGGCCTAAGGTGAAGCATTACAGAAGAAGGAATGTCCTGCTGCTCCTCTTTGGCCTCCTGGGTCTCTGTGTCTTCTTCATACTGCTGCTTCTGGTAGTGGGGGTAGTGAAAAGTAAGTGCAGTGTTTGAACCGCTCAGATTGTGCGGGCGAATCCACTCCCTGGTGCAGTGCTGAGCTTCATTTGTCAATTATATGCCCATTCTGCAAGTTTATTAATGTCCTCCTGTAACTTGTTTCAGTCTTCTTCAGTATTGACTATCCCCCCCCCCCCCCCAATTTGGTGTCATCCGCAAATTTAGAAATTGTGTTTTTGATTCCAAAGTCTAAATCGTTAATATAATGATCCTTGTGGAACACCACTACCCACCTTCTGCCACTGTGAATAGCTAGCTACCTTTTACCCCTACTCTCTGCTTTCTGTCCTGAAGCCAGCCAGCAATCCATTCTGCTACTTGTCCCCTGACTCCGCATTCTCTGACCTTGTTCATCGGTCTATTATGAGGTACCTTATCGAAGGCCTTTTGAAAATCCAGATAAATTACATCTACTACATTACCCTTGTCTACTCTCTCTGTTACCTCTTCAAAAAATTCAACAAGGTTGGTCAAGCAAGATTTTCCCTTTTGAAATCCATGCTGACTATTTATTATTATATTTTTGGTTTCTAGATGTTCTTCTATTTTCTCCTTTAGTCGGGATTCCATTATTTTTCCTACCACCGATGTTAAGCTGAAGTTCTATCCCCTTTCTTAAGTATCTGTAGTCTAGCTTCTCCAGTCTCTCCACATAACTGAAGTCTCTCACCTCCTGGTACCATTCTACTAAATCTGCTCTACACCCTCTCCAAGGCCTTGATCTCCTTCCCAAAGTGTGGTGCTCCAGGGCTGAACCAGTGATTTATAAAGGTTGAGCATAACTTCCCTCTATCTTTTTAAATGCAGTGATGTGCTCACATTCTGCTATGGCATGATGTGATGTTGCCATATCAAAGTGCTAAACAGGCCACCCACTAGCTGTGGCAAGGAACAAATATAAGGTACAATACCTTATTGCTCATACATTGCTAATACACCATCGCCCACTGCTTCTACCAATTGAGCATTTGTCTGCGGTACAGAGGGATCGGGGGATCCTCGTACATGAAACACAAAACGTTAGCAGCAAGTAATTAGGAAGGCAAATGGAATGTTGGCCTTTATTGCAAGGGGGATGGAGCATAAAAGTAGGGAAGTCTTGCTACAACTGTACAGGGCGTTGGTGAGACCACACCTGGAGTACTGCGTGCAGTTTTGGTCTCCTTATTTAAGGAGGGATATACTTGCATTGGAGGCAGTTCAGAAAGGTTCACGAGGTTGATTCCTGAGATGAAGGGATTGTCTTATGAAGAATGGTTGAGCAGGTTGGGCCTATACTCATTGGAGTTTAGAAGAATGAGAGGTGATGTTATTGAAACATATAAGATTCTGAGGGGGCTTGACAGGGTAGATGCAGAGAGGATGTTTCCCCTCGTGGGGGAATCTAGAACTAGGGGGCATAGTTTCAAAATAAGGGGGCACCCTTTTAAATCGGAGATGAGGAGTAATTTCTTCTATGAGGGTCGTGAATCTTTGGAATTCTCTTCCCCAGAGAGCTGTGGAGGCGGAGTCATTGAATATATTCAAGGCGGAGATAGACAGATATTTGAGCTACAGGTGAGTCGAGGGTTATGGGGAGCGGGTAGGAAAGTGGAGTTGAGGCCAAGATCAGATCAGCCATGATCTTATTGAATGGCGGAGCAGGCTCGAGGGGCCGAATGGCCGACACCTGCTCCTATTTCTTTATGTTCTTATGTCCTTATAAGGAAAGGTCTCAGTGGTCCATGGTGGGAGCCAGGTCCACCGTACGTCCCCTTGCTTAATCTCTTGTCTCTCAGTTTCAGGGATATACACAGAAATGAAGGAACTGCAAGGGAACTTACTGATGGATCTTGCTCAGTTCAAAAGCAACGGTGAGTGTGCCAGAACCGTAGGCATTTTATCTTCAGTTACACTTTGAAGTGGGCATTCCAATCTCGTTGAAAAATCTGAAAAAGACAAGACTGAGGGGATGACCTGATAGAGGTCTTTAAAATTACGAAGGGGTTTGATAGGGTGGGTGTGGAGAAACTGTTTCCACTTGTGGGGGAGTCCAGTATTAGTCACTAACAGATCAAATAAAGAATTTCGGAGGAATTTCCTTACAGAGAGAGTGGCGAGAATGTGGAACTCGCTGCCGCATGGAGTAGTTGAAGCAGAGATCATTGATGTATTGAAAGGGAAGGTTGTTGCATACACGAGGGAGAAGGGAATAGAGGGATATGGGGGCAGGGTGGGAAGAGGCAATTAGAGTGGGAGGAGGCTCGTTGGAGTATAAACACCAGCATAGACCAGTTGGGCCGAATGGCCTGTTACTGTGCTGCAAGATTTAAGAAATCCAATAGGGAATTCAGGAGAAACTTCTTTACCCAGAGAGTGGTGAGAATGTGGAACTCGCTACCACAGGGAGTGGTTGAGGCGAATAGTATAGATGCATTTAAGGGGAAGCTCGATAAGCACATGAGGGAGAAAGGAATAGAAGGACAGGCTGATGGGTTGAGATGAGGAAAGACGGGAGGAGGCTCGAGTGAAACAGAAACGCCGGCATGGACTGCTTGGGCCAAATGGCCTGTTTCTGAGCTGTAAATTCTGTGTAATTCTATGTAAAAAAAACTTAACTAGAGGCTGCACGTTATCTATGGAAAAGACTCCCGAGGAAGACAGTAGAAGCAGTTTGTATTGATTTATTCAAAAGAAAATTCGATAGAATTCTTTCAGAAAATAACATTTTGGGATCCAGTCTATGAGTAATTTGAGACATGACATGTGGGAAGCCTAATATGGTTCAAAGGAACAGGTGACTCTGGACCTAGCTCTCCAACACTGGGAATTTAGGAAAATAGGAACAGGAGGAGGCCATTCAGCCCCTCGAGCCTGTTCCGCCATTCAGTTACATCACGGCTGATCTGTATCTTAACTCCATCGACACGCCTTGGTTCCATAACCCTTAACAGCCTGACCTAACAAAAATCTATCAATCCCAGTTTTGAAATTTTCATTTGACCCCCAGCCTCAACAGCTTTTTGGGAGAGAGTTCCAGATTTCCACTAACCCTTTGTGTGAAGAAGTGCTTCCTGACATCACCCCTGAACGGCCTGGCTCTAATTTTAAGGTTACGCCCCCTTGTTCTGGACTCCCCCCACCAGGGGAAATAGTTTCTCTCTCTCTACCCTATCAATACCTTTAATCATCTTAAACACCTCAATTAGATCACCCCTTAATCTTCTATACACAAGGGAATACGAGTCCTCGTAATTTAACCAGCAAAAGAATTCACCTCGGGACCTGCCTAAGAGCAATTAGCCTCTACTTGACCTCAGAATGTGCCTACCTGCAGCAATTAGCTCTTACGGCCTTAAGGGCACAGGTCAAATCATGTAGTGCTCCCCCTATTAGCAGCAGAATAATACACCGTGTGTTATAGGCATTGATGCTGTTGCCCTTATAAACAGCGCCTGCCAAAACCTACTATAAGCAAGACTACAGGAGCTCTGCCGGTTAATGTTTCAACTTTTTATTGCTTTGTAGTGTCTGAAGAAGTAGAGAGAAGCCACAGCAATATATCAGGCGAGCTTTCTAAGGTAATGAAGAAAGGTAAGTAGTGAACCCTTCAACCTGTAAACTAATTGTGTCTCTTGGTTGCTGTTTATTTTCACACTCTTCCCCTCGGAAGAGTCTTTATCCCAGTTGATCGGCGGGTTAGTCCTATACAGAGGGAGGGGCTTTATGGATTCCCACAACCCACACAATGCGGGGTGGGGGGGGGTAACGGGTCACCCACACCCACCGGACGCGAGGATCCCGCTGGATGTCAACCCAGAATTCTGAGTCGGAGCTCCGGTCACCGCTCGTCGGGAATGGTGTGGGAAGCCAAACTCAATATCGAATAAAGTACCCAGTGGGTCAAGTTTTAAGTCTTTGGGCAGAATTTTCATTGACCCGTGGAGGCGGGTTTGGAGGCGTGTGGGGGGTTAAAATTGCGAAAACTGGCGGGCGGACACAAGCCTGCCTCCATCCCGCCTCCACGCAATTTTCATTAAATCGTGTCTGCTGGTCCCGACTCCGTCCCGCCTCCAAGAGGCGGGATCGGTTGTTAAGGCCCTTAACAAGCACTAAATTGCCTCTATAATGCCATTTTGAAAGGCCTTTGTGATTTTAACCCTTTTTCCACGTGAAGCACGCCTGTTCTGAACCACGAATGTGAAACCTGGTGGTAGCACATTTGGATTGCTGACTATCAGCTGCAGCTCAACCATGAAATAGGAGATGTGATCAGCCATCATTTGCAGTTGGCAGGACTTTGTTGTCTGAGGTCTGGGGGAACTTTTATATGGCATAACCACTGTGGAAGTTTGGAGCCTGACACCCATCTCCAGTGTGACCTCCTGGGAAACCCCTCTCGCCACCTTGACTGAGCGCTTCCTCAACTGAGGCATATACCAGAAGCATGGGAACCATTTATTTCCTTTCCTCCTGGACATCAGATTAGGACGAGGACCAGCCGTGGCAGCAGAAGAACCATGAACAACAGCAGCACCAGCAGCAGCAGCATCAACAGGAGTGCCAAGCTGCTCCTCACCCACCTGAAGCTGCACAGGCCAGAAGGCGCCAGCGCGCGACCACATTGCTGCCCGAGATGCAAGGGACGCACTTGACCAGATTTGCTTAACCTGCACAATCAAACACTTTTGCCTCGCACCTTCTTATCAGACCATCGACAATGGCCAGGAACCTGCGGATTCCTATCACTCTGACCACCATACTGACAATTGCAAGTCGCTCGAAGCCCTCAGTGTGGAAGTCCCATTTGCGAAATGACAGACGCCACAACTTCAGCAGTTTGCCAGCAGAATTTTTAATCACACCAAGCAAGTGCTGGCATTTCAAGATTAAACACAACATTGCAACCAAGTGACTACCCTTGTGACTACTTGTGCATTATTTTTATTTTACGCGTGCTCCTACGTGGTGCTTCCCCTGTGGCTTCAGCAGATGTGGAGGCCCCTTGCTCACTTTCTTGCTGCTCCTGCCTCGACACCTTTGACGGGCGTCCTCTGGGGTTGCGAGCCTGTGAGGGCTCGGCAACAGTCTGCTGCTCCTGCGGCTGTGCAGGGGTTGAGATGCCCATCTCAGTTGGGTGAGGACTCTGGTGGGGCTCTGACCGAGGGCTTTGCAGTGGCATGGTCGTGTGAGTGCTTGGAGAGGAGCCCCCACTTCCTTGTTGTCTGCCACCAACATCCCTCTCATGGGTCAGCCCCACCTCAGCGCTTGCAAGTGGATTGAGAGCACCTTGCTGCATATCAGGGGGGCCATGGGGACCCGTATCTGCACTGGAAGTCCTACTCAGAAGGACTTCCATGAAGGTCTGGTTTCTGTGTTCAATAGATGACCATCGCTCCTCAAGAGATGCCAGTCTATTCTGAACATTGACCATGTTTTCTACACTCTGGCGACTTATCTCCTCCATAGCCATAGCCATCCTCTCCTCTACTGTAGCCATCCTTTCCACGGAGGTTGCCATCCTTTCCGTGGTGATGCGTTCATGCGCCAATGACTCCACAAAAGCTCTGCTCATGTTCACTATGGACTCCTCCATTCGCTCCACACTCGCAGCGACCCTGGAGACAAAACCTGCCAGAGACTCCTGCATCTGTTCCTGGAGTTCCAGCACCGCTGATCTTATGGATGGACCCAGAGGCAGAGGGTCGACATGCAGCTGAGCCGAGCTAGGAGAGTCCTGCGCCCTCCGACTAGGACTTGCCACTGCTGTCCCTGTCTCCACTATCTGCTGATGCTCACTTGTGAGCTGTGATACACCACGTGACAACATTACTCTATCTCGCGAAGGTCCCACCGAGGTGTGAGTGTCTGCGCTGGTGCTGGGTGCGCCGAATTCTGCTGACGCGGCGCCCTCAGAGGTTGCAGCTCCCTCTGAGGAGTGGTGAGGCTCATGCTCTTCCTCCTGGACGGTGGGGACGGCTGCTCGCGATGGTCCTGGGGGGGAGTAAAGGAAAGAGTCAGAGATGTGAGTCCAAGGTTACATGCACATTGCATATTGCAGATGATGATAAGTCAGTCTGCTGGAGCATCAGAATCATTATCAGTGACTCATGCAATGTCAATGAGAGAGATGATAAACTATTCTGTCACCAGCTTGCTCTGATGCACCCGTCTGTCCGTCCCCCACTTGCGCATCCTCCTCCACTCCCATGATCTCCAGGACCGCCTCCTGCCAGGGGGTGAGCTGGGCTACTGAGGGTGGCCCTCCTCCTCTCCTCGTTCTTTCCATCTTATTGTGAGCTCTCTTTTCCTGCAATGAGGGAGACAATTGGAATTTGAGTGAGAATGAAGGAGTGAGTGTAGAGAATCTATATCATTGATGGTTAGAAGGAGACAAATTTGGAGTGAGGTGGCAAGTCCATGGGCCCTCCCTGTGTGTTGTAAGTTGTTTTCATAGCATCACAGCGATAGGGAGTGTGAGGGCTGCATAGTCGAATAGTTAGGTGAATGTGACCATACAGAGAGAGGGAATGGGTAAGGGTGCAGGGATGTCAGTGTCAAGTGGGATGTGGAGGAAGAGATTCTCAAAGCTGAGTGCTGGTGAGGAGAGGCAATCGGAATCAGAATGAGGGTGATGGGAAATTCATACTCACTTTTCCAGTGCGCAGCAGGTCATGAAACCTCTTCCTGCACTGAAGCCAGGTTCTGCGGGTTATGGACAACGAGTTGACCTCCTCTGCCACCTGGATCCACACAGCCTTGGTTTGATGGGAAGGCTTCTTCCTCCCTGAAGAAGGGAAGAGCACCTCCTTATTAGCTCTGGCTCCCTCAATTAAAGCTTGCAGGGCGACGTCATCAAATCGAGGTGCAGACCTAGGTCTCTGGCTGGCCATTCTTCCTGCAGGTGCCTCTAACATGCAAAGGCAGAAGCTTGGCAGTCTGCAGAGGAAGCAAGGCTTGTTGCAGACCTTAAATGCTGCAGCAATGATGACGTCATCGGAAGCGACTTTCAGACTGGAAAAACTCACTGGCCGTGGGTTCCCACACGTTGGAACTCAATTGGCCAATTATGTTAAAATCGCATCATTCTCCCACATCGATTTAGAATCGGGTGGCTAACACGAAATGCGGATTACACAACCCCAGCCCGCCCCTGAATCAAAATCCAGCCCTTTGTGTTTTTATCATTTCCAATTGGTTATTTTCTACAATCGTTAATCATTATTCATTTTCCTCTTCTCTCTAGAGAAGAGAAGGCTGAGGGGTGACCGAATGGAGGTCTTTAAAATTAGGCAGGGGCTCAATAGAGTAGATGGAGAGAAGATGTTTCCACTTGTGGGTGGAGATGAGAATTAGGGGCCTCAAATATAAGATCTAATAAATCCAATCGGGATTTCAGGAGAAACTGGTTGACCCAGAGAGTGCTCAGAATGTGGAACTCGCTGCCACAAGAAACACAGAGGGCTGGATTTTGAAGTTGGAGTCGGGTTGGGGTCGGGAATCACACATTCTGGCTTGTGAACCCGCCTCCATCGAGATGTGGCCAACCCACTGTATTTTCCCTTGATTGACCTTGTTGAGCCTGCCCAGTGGGCTCAGCAGGCCAATTAAGGGCCACCCGGCAACAGGTGATGTCACAGACTGACATTTCATCTGTCCAGAGCTTTTGACAGATGAAATATCAGTGTTTGACAGCTCTGTGAAGCTGTCAAACACTCACAATATGATTTCTAACTTCAGTCCTTCCTCTCAGGCTGAGTTAGAAATCATTCCAGCACAGAAAACAGAAGGCTGCAGGTTTTGACAGAACCACGGCTTTCCTGCTTTCTGTGCCGGTGAGATTTCTAACTCCCGAGAACTGAAGGGCTGACACCTGCAGGAGGAAGTTAAGGTAAGTAAAACTTTTTCCAACACTTAGCACTTACCTTACACACTTACCTCTGCACACATTCACCCATCACTCACCTGCCCACCAGACATATCGACCCCTCCAACCCCTGCAGACCCACAGCCCGCCCCGATTACTTGGCGTGGTAGCCACCTGTCGGGAAGCCCACACTTTTCTTTTGAAAATAGGGATTATGCAAAAAACTGCCTGTTAACTACCTGTTAACAGACAGTTAATTGTCACTAATCCCTTCCCGCCTCGGGGAGTCGGGTCTCAGAACAGGTCGGGTACCCGCCGCCAGAGAAACTGGCATGGAGGCGGGTTGGAGTCGGGATGGGGTCAGGACCCCCGAATCTGCAACTTTAACCCCCCCCCCCCCCACCCCCCCGACTCCAAACCCGACTCCACGGGTCATTGAAAATCCAGCCCAGAGAGTTAGCATGCAGGTACAGCAAGCAATTAGGAAGGCAAATGGCATGTTATCCTTTATTGCAAGGGGGTTGGAGTACAAGAGTGAGGAAGTCTTGCTACAATTGTACAGGGCTTTGGTGAGACCACACCTGGTCTACTGTGCACAGTTTTGGTCTCCTTATCTTAGGAAAGATATACTTGCCTTAGAGGGGGAGCAATGAAGGTTCACTGGATTGATTCCTGGGATGAGAGGATTAGCCTATGAGGAGAGATTGAGTAGATTGGGCCTATACTCTCTGGAGTTTAGAAGAATGAGAGGTGATCTCATTAAAACATATAAGTTTCTGAGGAGGATTGACAGGGTAGATGCTGAGAGGTTGTTTCCCCTGGCTGGAGAGTCCCGAACCAGGGGGCACAGTTTCAGGATAAGGGGTCGGCCATTTAGGACTGAGATGAGGAGGAATTTCTTCACTCAGAGGGTTGTGAATCTTTGGAATTCTCTACCCCGGAGGGCTGTGGATGTTCAGTCGTTGAGTATATTCAAGGCTGAGATCGATAGATTTTTGGACTCTAGGGGAATCAAGGGATATGGGGATCGGGCGGGAAAGTGGAGTTGAGGTCGATGATCAGCCATAATCTTATTGAATGGCGGAGCGGGCTCGAGGGGCCGTATGGCGGAGCGGGCTCGAGGGGCCGTATGGCAGAGCGGGCTCGAGGGGCCGTATGGCGGAGCAGGCTCGAGGGGCCGTGTGGCGGAGCGGGCTCGAGGGGCCGTGTGGCGGAGCGGGCTCGAGGGGCCGTATGGCGGAGCGGGCTCGAGGGGCCGTGTGGCGGAGCAGGCTCGAGGGGCCGTATGGCGGAGCAGGCTCGAGGGGCCGTATGGCGGAGCAGGCTCGAGGGGCCGTATGGCGGAGCAGGCTCGAGGGGCCGTGTGGCGGAGCAGGCTCGAGGGGCCGTGTGGCGGAGCAGGCTCGAGGGGCCGTATGGCGGAGCAGGCTCGAGGGGCCGTATGGCGGAGCGGGCTCGAGGGGCCGTGTGGCGGAGCGGGCTCGAGGGGCCGTGTGGCGGAGCGGGCTCGAGGGGCCGTGTGGCGGAGCGGGCTCGAGGGGCCGTCTGGCGGAGCGGGCTCGAGGGGCCGTGTGGCGGAGCAGGCTCGAGGGGCCGTAAGGCGGAGCAGGCTCGAGGGGCCGTGTGGCGGAGCAGGCTCGAGGGGCCGTGTGGCGGAGCAGGCTCGAGGGGCCGTGTGGCGGAGCAGGCTCGAGGGGCCGTGTGGCGGAGCGGGCTCGAGGGGCCGTGTGGCGGAGCAGGCTCGAGGGGCCGTATGGCGGAGCAGGCTCGAGGGGCCGTGTGGCGGAGCAGGCTCGAGGGGCCGTGTGGCGGAGCGGGCTCGAGGGGCCGTATGGCGGAGCAGGCTCGAGGGGCCGTGTGACCGACTCCTGCTCCTATTTATACCTGGGGCTGCCTGGACAGTTTATACCTTTATTCTCTCAACTATCAGGGGAGGGTAATTCTCCAGTCCAGGAGAGTGCTTGATTTTTCCTTTCATTCTGGTTTCTCCCCTCTCTCTCCAGGATGCTCCTGTCACCAGTGTCCCAGTGACTGGCTGCAGTTCAATCAGGCCTGTTATTACCTTTCAATCAGAAAAGGCAACTGGCAAAAGGCAAAACTGATCTGCTCCTTGAAGAATTCGCACCTGCTTGTGATCAACAGCAATTTGGAGCAGGTAGGGGTGTATAAGTGAGACGATTTATTTGTATGACATGTGGAAACACCAGTAGTGGCAGGTTCCCTGCCCGGGAGGGTGTTGGGTATCAGCAGTGGCTCAGTTGGTAGCACTCCTGCCTCTAAATCAGAAGGTTGTGGGATCACAGTCCCCACTCCAGAGACTTGGGTGTAAAAATCTAGGCTGATGCTCCAGTGCAGTGCTGAGGGAGCACCGCACTCTCGGAGGGGCAGTACTGAGGGAGCGCGGCACTGTCCGTGGGGGGGCAGTACTGAGAGAGTGCCGCACTGTCGGAGGGGCAGTACTGAGGGAGCGCCGCACTGTCGGAGGGGCAGTACTGAGGGAGTGCTGCACTGTCGGAGGGGCAGTACTGAGGGAGCGCCGCACTGTCGGAGGGGCAGTACTGAGGGAGCGCCGCACTGTCGGAGGGGCAGTACTGAGGGAGCGCCGCACTGTCGGAGGGGCAGTACTGAGGGAGCGCCGCACTGTCGGAGGGGCAGTACTGAGGGAGCGCCGCACTGTCGGAGGGGCAGTACTGAGGGAGCGCCGCACTGTCGGAGGGGCAGTACTGAGGGAGCGCCGCACTGTCGGAGGGGCAGTACTGAGGGAGCGCTGCACTGTCGGAGGGGCAGTACTGAGGGAGCGCCGCACTGTCGGAGGGGCGGTACTGAGGGAGCGCCGCACTGTCTGGGGGGGGCAGTACTGAGGGAGCGCCGCACTGTTGGAGGGTCAGTACTGAGGGAACGTTGCACTGTTGGAGGGGCAGTACTGAGGGAGCGCCGCACTGTCGGAGGGTCAGTACTGAGGGAACGTCGCACTGTCGGAGGGGCAGTACTGAGGGAGCGTTGTACTGTCGGAGGGGCAGTACTGAGGGAACGCCGCACTGTCGGAGGGGCAGTACTGAGGGAGCGCCGCACTGTCGGAGGGGCAGTACTGAGGGAGTGCCGCACTGTCGGAGGGGCAGTACAGAGGGAGTGCTGCACTGTCGGAAGTGCCGTCGTTCGGATGAGACGTTAAATCGAGGCCCAGTCTGCTCTCTCTGGTGGACGTAAAAGATCCCAGGGCTCTATTTCGAAGAAGAGCAGGGGAGTTCTCCCCGGTGTCCTGGGCCAATATTTATACCTCAACCAACGTCACTTAAAAAACAGATGATCTGGTCATTATCTCATTGCTGTTTGTGGGAGCTTGCTGTGCGCAAATTGGCTGCTGCGTTTCCTTCATTACAACAGTGACCACACTTCAAAAAGTACTTCATTGGCTGTAAAGCTCTTTGGGATGTCCCGAGGTTGTGAAAGGCGCTATAGAAATGTAAGTTCCTTCTTTCCTCCTCCATGGATGAACCAGCTGGGTTTTGACATGACTCGGGCAGCTTTTGTGGTTTAGGCTTCTGGTGCTCGTGTCCAAATGAGCAGATGAGTTGAAATTCGATTTCGCAACTTGCCACGATTGGAACTTGAGCTTCTGGGTTGCTGCTCCAGTGCCATTTCCAGGGCTTTCTGCTGAAACTTGTGGGGAAATGAACTGGTGCCTGGGAGATTAAGGATGATTGAGAAGCTGAAGTGCCTTTTGTAAATGAGCAATTATTCAAAGAATGATAACTAACCTCTCGAAGTATTTCTGAAGTAGGAGTAGCGACAGTCCCTGCCTGCGATCACTTCAAAAAGGAGCTGCTTTGACACATCCCATCCTGGAGCTACATCTGGACAAAAGCAAAATACTGCGGATGCTGGAAATCTGAAATAAAAACAGCAAATGCTGGAAACGCTCGGCGGGTCAGGCAGCATCTGTGGAGAGAGAAACAGAGTTAACGTTTCAGGTCGATGACCCTTTAAGATAGTGAAAGAGTTTGACAGGGTAGAGAGAAGATGTTTCCACTTGTAGGGGAGACCAGGGCTAAGTATAAGACGGTCACTAATAAATCCGATCGGGAATTCAGGAGAAACTTCTTTACTCAGAGAGTGGTGAGAATGTGGAACTCGCTACCACAGGGAGTGGTTGAGGTGCATAGTATCGATGCATTTAAGGGGAAGCTGGATAAACACATGAGGCGCTATATAAATACAAGTTGTTGTTGTTGTTGTTGCAATAGCCTGGCTGTGAAAGGATTGCTTCTTTCTCTTACTCTCACTCTTGATTTTTAATCTTTTTGCAGGATTTTATGAAGAGTGTGACAAACCCTAACAAGTACTGGATCGGGCTGAGCAATGATTCCATTGAAGGATACTGGCACTGGGTGGACGGCACGAATTATAGTTCAACACCAACGTGAGTAAAACTACAACAACCAACTTGCATTTATATTACATACAATCTACAGTACAGAAACAGGCCATTCGGCCCAACTGGTCCGTGCCGGTGTTTGTGCTCCGCACGAGCCTCCTCCCACCCCTCTTCATCTCACCCCATCACCATATCCTTCTATTCCTTTCTCCCTCATGTGTTTATCCAGCCTCCCCTTAAATGCATCTATACTATTCGCCTCAACCACTCCCTGTGGTAGCGAGTTCCACATTCTCACCACTCTCTGGGCAAAGAAGTTTCTCCTGAATTCCCTATTGGATTTATTAGTGACTATCTTATACTTAGCTCTGGTCTCCCCTACAAGTGGAAGCATCTTCTCTCTACCCTGTCAAACTCTTTCATTATCTTAAAGACATCTATCAGGTCACCCCTCAGTCTTCTCTTTTCTAGAAAGAAGAGCCCCAGCCTGTTCAATCTTTCCTGGTAGTTATTACCTCTCAGTTCTGGTATCATCCTTGTAAATCTTGTTTGCACCTTCTCCAGTGCCTCTATATCCTTTTTATAATATGGAGACCAGAACTGTACGCAGTACTCCAAGTGTGGTCTAACCCAGGTTCGATACAGGTTTAACATAACTTCTCTGCTTTTCAATTCTATCCCTCTAGGAATAAACCCTAGTGCTTTGTTTGCGTTTTTTAATGGTCTTATTAACCTGTGTCGTTACTTTTAGTGATTTGTGTATAACATAAGCCGTAGGAGCAGGAGTAGGTCATTCGGCCCCTCGAGCCTGCTCTGCCATTCAATAAGATCATGGCTGATCTGATCTTGGCCTCAACGCCACTTCCCTGCCCGCTCCCCATAACCCTTGACTCCCTTATCGTTCAAAAATCTGTCTATCTCCACCTTAAATATATTCAATGACCCAGCCTCCACAGCTCTCTGGGGAAGAGAATTCCAAAGATTCACGACCCTCTGAGAAGAAATTCCTCCTCATCTCCGTTTTAAAAGGGTGCCCTCTTATTCTGAAATTATGCCCCCTAGTTCTAGATTCCCCCACGAGGGGAAACACCCTCTCTGCATCTACCCTGTCGAGCCCCTTCAGAATCTTATATGTTTCAATAAGATCCCCTCTCATTCTTCTAAACTCCAATGAGTATAGGCCCAACCTGCTCAACCTTTCTTCATAAGACAACCCCTTCATCCCAGGAATCAACCTCGTGAACCTTCTCTGAACTGCCTCCAATGCAAGTATATCCTTCCTTAAATAAGGAGACCAAAACTGTACGCAGTCCTCCAGGTGTGGTCTCACCAACGCCCTGTACAGTTGTAACAGGACTTCCCTACTTTTATACTCCATCCCCCTTGCAATAAAGGCCAACATTCCATTTGCCTTCCTAATTGCTGTACCTGCATGCTAACTTTTTGTGATTCATGTACAAGGACCCCCAGATCCCTCTGTACCTCAGCATTTTGTAATCTCTCCCCATTTAAATAATAATTTGCTTTTTTATTTTTCCTACCAAAGTGGATAACCTCACATTTTCCCACATTATACTCCATCTGCCAGATTTTTGCCCACTCACTTAGCCTATCTATATCCCTTTGGAGATTCTTTGCATCCTCCACACAATTTGCTTTCCCATTTATATTTGTATCATCAGCAAATTTGGCTACCCTTTATCCAAGTCATTAATATAGATTGTAAATAGTTGAGGCCCCAGCATTGATCCCTGCGGCACCCCACTAGTTACAGTTTGCCAACCTGAAAATGACCCATTTATCCTGACTCTCTGTTTTCTGTTAGTTAGTCAATCCTCTATCCATGCTAATATATTACCCCCAACCCCATGAGCTCTTATCTTGTGCAGTAACCTTTTATGTGGCACCTTATCGAATGCCTTCTGGAAATCCAAATACACGACATCTACTGGTTCCTCTTTATCCACCCTGCTCGTTACATCCTCAAAGAACTCCAGCAAATTTGTCAAACATGATTTCCCTTTCATAAAACATGCTGACTCTGCTTGACTATATTATGATTTTCTAAATGTCCTGCTACCACTTCCTTAATGATGGACTCCAGCATTTTCCCAATGACAGATGTTCGGCTCACTGGTCGATAGTTGCCTGCTTTCTGTCACGCTCCTTTCTTAAATAGGGGCGTTACATTTGCGGTTTTCCAGTCCGCTGGGACCTCTCCAGAATCCAGGGAATTTTGGTAGATTATAACCAATGCATCCACTATCTCTGCAGCCACTTCTTTTAAGACCCTAGGATGCAGGCCATCGGGTCCAGGGGACTTGTCCACCTTTAGTCCCATTAGTTTGCCTTGTACTTTCTCTCTAGTGATAGTGATTGTTTTAGGTTTCCCTGCCCCCCCCCCGCCCCATCACCCCAATAGCCCCTTGATTATCCATTATTGGGATGCTTTTAGTGTCTTCTACCGTGAAGACCGATACAAAATATTTGTTCAAAGTCTCCGCCATTTCCCTGTTTCCCATTATTAATTTCCCAGACTCATTCTCTAGGGGACCAAAGTTTACTTTAGCTACTCTCTTCCTTTTTATATACCTGTAGAAGCTCTTACTGTCTGTTTTTATATTTCTTGCTAGCTTACTCTCATAAGCTATCTTCTCTCTCTTTATCATTTTTTTAGTCGTCCTTTGCTGGTTTTTAAAAATGTCCCAATCCTCTGGCCTTCCACTATTCTTCACAACATTGTATGCTTTTGTTTTCAATTTGATACTATCCTTTACTTCCTTAGTTAGCAATGGATGGTTCATCCTTCTCTTAGAGTCTTTCTTTCTCACTGGCATATATCTTTTCTGAGAGTTATGAAATATCTCCTTAAATGTTTGCCACTGCTTTTCTACAGTCTTACCCTGTAATATATTTTCCCAATCCACTTTAACCAAGTCTGCCTTCATACCTTTGTAATTACCTTTATTTAAGTTCAGGACACTAGTTTGAGACCTAGCTTTCTCACCCTCAAACTGAATTTGAAATTCTACCATGCTATGATCACTCTTCCCAAGAGGATCCTTCGCTTCGAGATCATTAATTAATCTAGCCTCGTTACAGATTACCAGATCTAAAATAGTCTGCTCCCTGGTTGGTTCCACAATGTATTGTTCCAAGAAATCATCCCGTATACACTCTAAGAACTCTTCCTCAAGTCTACCTTTGCCAATTTGCTTTGTCCAATCAATATGAAGATTAAAATCTCCCATGATTATAGCCGTACCTTTCTTACAAGCCTCTATTATTTCTTGATTTATACTCTGTCCTACAGTGTGACTACCATTTGGGGGCCTGTAGACCACTCCCACCAGTGATTTCTTACCCTTATTATTTCTTATCTCCACCCAAACTGATTCTACGTCTTGATCTTCTAAGCCAATATCATTTCTCACTACTGCACTGATCTCATCCCTTATTAACAGAGCTACACCACCTCCTTTTCCTTTCTGCCTATCCTTACGAAATAGCAAATACCCCTGAATATTCAGTTCCCAGCCTTGGTCACCTTGCAACCACGTCTCTGTAATGGCTATCAGATCATACCCATTTATTTCTATTTGTGCTGTCAACTCATCTATCTGTACCCCCAGATCCCTCTGCTCCTCTACCCCATTTAGACACTTATTTTCCAAGGAGTCTGTGGCCTCCTTATTCTTCATACCAAAATGTACCACCTCACACTTGCCTATATTGAAGTTCATTTGCCAATTACACACCCATTCTGCAAGTTTATTAATGTCTTCCTGTATTTTGTTGCAGCCCTCCTCTGTATTAACTATTCCCCCCAATTTGGTATCGTCCGCAAATTTTGAAATTGTACTTCCGATTCCCGTGTCAAAATTGTTTATGTGAATGGTGAACAACACTGGTCCCAGCACCGATCCTTCTGGAACACTGCTTCCCACCTTTTGCCAATCTGAGTAGCTACCCTTAACCCCTTCTCCCATTCTGCTACTTGTCCTCGACTCCACATGTTCTGGCCTGTGCTGTGGATATAGTGCCTTTAACGTTGAAAAAATCCAAAGGTGCTTCACAAATGGTAGTCAGCAAGCCTACGAAGGAGATATTAGGAAGGGTGGCCGAAAGCTTGGTCACGGGGGAGGGAGGTGCAGAGGCAGATAGGTTTAGGGAGGGGATTCCAAAGCGTAGAGCCTAGATGACTGAAGGCGCGGCCACCAATGGTGGGATGAAGGGAGGGTAGATGCAGTCTTTCCTCACCGTTTAGTCCTCTACAACTCTACTCATAAGAACATAAGAAATAAGAGCAGGAGTCGGCCATTCAGCCCTTCAAGCCTGCTCCGCCATTCAATATGATCATGGCTGATCTTCTACCTCAACTCCACCTTCCCGCACTATCTCCATATCCCTTGAGCCACTTAGTATCCAAAGTACTCATTGCCTTCAACTTCTTGAATGTCCCTCTTTCATTCACGGGATGTGGGCAAGGCCAGCATTTATTGCCCATCCCTAATTGCCCTTGAGAAGGTGGTGGTGAGCTGCCTTCTTGAACCGCTGCAGTCTGTGTGGTGAAGGTGCTCCCACAGTGCTGTTAGGGAGGGAGTTCCAGGATTTTGACCCAGTGACGATGAAGGAACGGCCGATATACTTCCAAGTCAGGATGGTGTGTGACTTGGAGGGGAACTTGGAGGTGGTGGCGTTCCCATGCGCCTGCTGCCCTTGTCCTTCTAGGTGGAAGAGGTCGTGGGTTTGGGAGGTGCTGTCGAGGAAGCCTTGGTGAGTTGCTGCAGTGCATCTTGTACACCAACTTAAGTATCATTCTAAGAGGGGACTAAGGAAGGGTAAACAAATCAGACCGGAGTTCCTGATTGTTGTGCAGGGCCTCCCACTGCGAAGTGTGCAGGCGTGAACCTCTGTTCAGGACAAGGTCCAGCTCTGTGCTGTGATGCTCTCCGTGGCCCGAATAAGGCAGCAACACTCACGCCTCAGGTCAAAGTGAGGTCGGAGAGGGTACCTCAAGCCGGCGTTAGGCGGCTTCTATCCATATGCAAAGGGCCGAATGCCTGCTTCCGGTGTGGGTAAAGGACGCCTCCGGTTTGTCCTTACCCATTATGGCGGGCGGCGCCATTCTGGGGACGTAAGAGGCTGCGTAGTGCCTGAAAACCGGGTGCCATGTGACCCAAATTCTGGGCCTCAGTGCTTAGGCAACTAGGGTGACTTATGGGTTCCAGCCCCACTCCAGAGACTTGAGCACATAACCTCGGCCATTTTTGTCTGATTACGCTCCTGTGAAGCACCTTGGGACGTATTACTGCATTAAAGGTGCTATATAAGAACATAAGAACATAAGAATTAGGAGCAGGAGTCGGCCATTCGGCCCCTCGAGCCTGCTCCGCCATTCAATAAGATCATGGCTGATCATCGACCTCAACTCCACTTTCCCGCCCGATCTCCATATCCCTTGATTCCCCTAGAGTCCAAAAATCTATCGATCTCTGTTTTGAATATACTCAAAGACTCAGTATCCACAGCCCTCTGAGTGAAGAAATTCCTCCTCATCTCAGTCCTAAATGGCCGACCCCTTATCCTGAGACTATGCCCCCTATAAATGCAAGTAGCTACTTCTAGAGTAAAATTACTTCCGGGGAGCAATCTGCTGTGTCACACTTAGTGTCACCTCTGCGGGCTTTTATGTTTAAAGGTTTTGGGCTGCTGGAGAACCCAACAATGCCGGGAAAAACGAGGACTGTGTCCACAGCGATGATAAAGGGAGATGGAACGACAACTCGTGCACCCTAGAATTCCCCTGGATTTGCGAGCAAAATGAAGAGTCAGCATGAAATTCTTGCCGCGCGTCTCGAAAATACAAATAAACGCACATTTTCCGAACTGCCCATTGGTACCCGAAATAAGTACAATGTGCCAGGTTGAGGGGCACTACATTCAACTCAGCTCAACTCAACCGTGCCAAGCGGAGGCCAGACATCCAGAATAAAGACATATATGTCATATTACTTTATTTTCATTTCTTTGCTGCTCTCTCTACCATGACCGGGTTACTCCTGTTGTATTTCCAGTCGATTTGTCACTTCATTAGATTGGAGAGATTATAATAAAACCGCTCGACATTAATTCCCTTTGTGTGTGTGTGGGTTTTTTTTTTGAGCAGCAGAACTAGACTAGGTAATTTTAACCTAACTCTCGGGGAGGGAATCCCATGGGATCAGGAACACCGGTTTTGCACTGCGCCCAATATTGACTTCAATGGAGGGTAGACGCGGGCGGGGTGTAAACCCAGTGTTCAACTCGATCCTGTCGATTTCCCGATGAGTGTGTAAGGTTAAAATTGCCCTCAGTTTTTCCAAGCTTTCCCTGCCCGATCATTAAGAGTATCTCTCTTCCAGAATATCTCCCCTCTGTATCTAAACTTAAACTTTTAAGCACAAATTCTCTTTGATTTGGGATTTCCAATGCTTCATAAGAACATAAGACGTAGGAGCAGGAGTAGGTCATTCGGCCCCTCGAGCCTGCTCCGCCATTCAATAAGATCATGACTGATCTGATCTTGGCCTCAACTCCACTTCCCTGCCTGCTCCCCATAACCCTTGACTCCCTTACCTTTCAAAAATCTGTCTATCTCCACCTTGAATATATTCAATGACCCAGCCTCCACAGCTCTCTGGGGAAGAGAATTCCAAAGATTCACGACCCTCTGAGAGAAGAAATTCCTCCCCATTTCCGATTTAATAAAACTGTTCCCAAACAGGGCAATGGTCACATGCGAGACCCGAGTGACCAATTGATGAAACATTGCAGGGTCTAAGTGGGTACATGTGACCGGAGAGTGTTTCCTACACTACAACACCAAAACTAGACAAAACACAATCTTCCACCAAAGTTGCCTCAGACGATCGGATATTCACCCCATCCCCTGGATTCCAAACTGAAGATGTGAAAATCATTTCAAAATACAACAGTGACTACACTTCAAAAAGTACTTCATTGGCTGTAAAGCACTTTGGGACGTCCTGAGGTTGTGAAAGGCACTATAGAAATGCAAGTTCTCTCTTTTTCTCCTGATGAAAGCTGTTGGTTTGTCATAAATACCCAACTGAGCCACTAATGTTCTTCAGCGAGTGATCTGGCATCCCTGCCCTGTCTGGTCTACTTATGACTCCAGATGACTCTTAGAACTGAGCAGGCTAGAAACTGAACTGAACTAGAAAAGAGATGACTGAGAGGTGACCTGATAGAGGTCTTTAAAAAGGGGGTACGGTAGCATAGTGGTTATGTTACTGGATTAGTGATCCAGAGACCTAGACTAATGATCTTCAGAGATGTGAGTTCAAATGCCCACGATGGTAGCTGGGGAATTTAAATTCAGTTAATTAAATAAATCGGGAATAAAAAGCTAGCAATCAGTAATGGTGATCATGAAACTATCAGAAGTCGCACAACACCAGGTTATAGTCCAACAGCTTTATTTGAAATCACAAGCTTTCGAAGCGCTGCTCCTTCGTCAGGTGAAGGAGCAGCGCTCCGAAAGCTTGTGATTTCAAATAAAGCTGTTGGACTATAACCTGGTGTTGTGCGACTTCTCACATTTGTCCACCCCAGTCCAACACCGGCATCTCCACATCATGAAACTATCGGATTGTCGTAAAAACCAATCTGGTTCACTAATGCCCTTTGGGGGGAGGAAATCTGCCGCCCTTACCCGGTCTGGCCGATAGGTGACTCCAGACCCACAGCAATGTGGTTAACTCTTAACTGCCCTTCTGCCCTAGCAAGCCACTCAGTTGTACCTCAGAAGTATTGTGGACCGCAGTGCTTCAAGGTGGCTCACTACCAATTAGGGATGGGCAATAAATGCTGGCCTTGCCAGTGACACCCACATCCTGTGAACGAATGATGTGGTTAGATAGGATAGATGTAGAGAAGATATGTTTCCTCTTGTGGGGGGAGACCAAAACGGCGGGGGGGCCATAAATATAAGATAGTCACTGATAAATCCAATAAGCAGTTCAGGAGAAACTTCTTTACCCAGAGGGTATGTGGAACCTACTCCACCTGGAGTAGATGAGGCGAATAGCTTCGATAAATACATGAGGGAGAAAGGAATAGAAGGACATGCTGATAGGGTTATAGAACCCTTACAGCGCAAATTCGGCCCATTGTGCCTGTGCCGGCTGTTGATAGAGCTCTCCAATTTAATGCCCACTCCCTGGCTTGTTTCCCATAATGATGTTAACATTAATTAGTCCTCTTCAAGTACAGGCCCAATTGCCTTTAGAAAGTTCCGATGGAATAAGAACATAAGAACATAAGAAATAGGAGCAGGAGTAGGCCAATCGGCCCTTCGAGCCTGCTCCGCCATTCAATAAGATCATGGCTGATCTGATCCTAACATCAAATCTAAAGAACACAAGAAGTAGGAGCAGGACCCGGCCACTCAGCCCCTGGGCCCGCTACGCCACCCACAGGGCCTCGACCGATCCGAACTCAGCCCCATGTCCAATTTCCTGCCCGCTCCCCGTAACCCCTAATTCCCTTTACTTCTAGGAAACTGTCTATTTCTGTTTTAAATTTATTTAATGATGTAGCTTCCACAGCTTCCTGGGGCAGCAAATTCCACAGACCTACTACCCTCTGAGTGAAGAAGTTTCTCCTCATCTCAGTTTTGAAAGAGCAGCCCCTTATTCTAAGATTATGCCCCCTAGTTCTAGTTTCACCCATCCTTGGGAACATCCTTACCGCATCCACCCGATCAAGCCCCTTCACAATCTTATATGTTTCAATAAGATCGCCTCTCATTCTTCTGAACTCCAATGAGTAGAGTCCCAATCTACTCAACCTCTCCTCGTATGTCCACCCCCTCATCCCGGGGATTAACCGAGTGAACCTTCTTTGTACTGCCTCGAGAGCAAGTATGTCTTTTCTTAAGTATGGACACCAAAACTGTATGCAGTATTCCAGATGCGGTCTCACCAATACCTTATATAACTGCAGCAATACCTCCCTGTTTTTATAATCTATCCCCCTAGCAATAAAAGCCAACATTCCGTTGGCCTTCTTGATCACCTGCTGCACCTGCATACTAACTTTTTGATTTTCTTGCACTAGGACCCCCAGATCCCTTTGTACTGCAGTACTTTCCAGTTTCTCGCCATTAAGATAATAACTTGCTCTCTGATTTTTCCTGCCAAAGTGCATAACCTCACATTTTCCAATATTGTATTGCATCTGCCAAATCTCTGCCCACTCACCCAGCTTGTCTATATCCCCTTGTAGGTTTTTTATGTCCTCCTCACTTTCTACTTTCCCTCCCATCTTTGTATCATCTGCAAACTTTGATATGTTACACTCGGTCCCCTCCTCCAAATCGTTAATATAGATTGTAAAGAGTTGGGGACCCAACACCGACCCCTGCGGAACACCACTGGCTACTGGTTGCCAGTCCGAGAATGAACCATTTATCCCAACTCTCTGCTTCCTGTTAGATAACCAATCCTCCACCCATGCCAGAATATTCCCCCCAATCCAGTGATTTTTTATCTTGAGCAATAATCTTTTATGTGGCACCTTGTCGAATGCCTTCTGGAAGTCTAAATACACTACGTCCATTGGTTCCCCTTTATCCACCCTGTACGTTATGTCCTCAAAGAACTCAAGCAAATTTGTCAGACATGATTTCCCCTTCATAAAGCCATGCTGACTTTGTCCTATCAAATTATGTTTATCTAAATGTTCCGTTACTGTCTCCTTAATAATAGACTCCAAAATTTTACCCACCACAGATGTTAGACTAACTGGTCTATAATTTCCAGCTTTCTGCCTACTACCCTTTTTAAATAAGGGTGTTACATTAGCAGTTTTCCAATCTGCCGGGACCTTTGCTGATTCCAGGGAATTTTGGAAAATTATTACCAAAGCATCCACAATCCCTATTGCCACTTCCCTCAAGACCCTAGGATGTAAGCCATCAGGTCCAGGGGATTTATCCGCCTTGAGTCCCATTATTTTACTGAGTACCAATTCCTTAGTGATTTTAATCGTATTTAGCTCCTCCCCCCCTAGAGCCCCCTGTTTGTCCAGTGTTGGGATATTCTTAGTGTCCTCTACCGTAAAGACTGAAACAAAATATTTGTTCAGCATTTTTGCCATCTCCATGTTTCCCACCATTAATTTCCCGGTCTCATCCTCTAAGGGACCTACGTTTGCCTTAGCCACCCTTTTTCTTTTTATATAACTATAGAAACTCTTGCTATCTGTTTTTATATTTTTTGCTAATTTATTTTCATAATCTATCTTCCCTTTCTTAATCAATCCTTTAATTACTTTTTGCTGTCTTTTGAAGACTTCCCAATCTTCTATCCTCCCACTAAGTTTGGCTACCTTATATGTCCTTGTTTTTAGTTGGATACTATCCTTAATTTCTTTACTTAGCCACGGATGGCTGTCATTTCTTCTACACCCTTTTTTCCTCAGTGGAATATATATTTTTTGAAAGTTGTAAAATAACTCCTTAAATGAACACCACTGCTCATGTACCGTCTTACCCTTTAATCTATTTTCCCAGTCCACTTTAATCAATTCCGCTCTCATACCATCATAGTCTCCTTTATTCAAGCTCAGTACGCTTGTCTGAGAACCAACCTTCTCACCCTCTAATTGGATATGGAATTCAACCATGTTATGGTCACTCATTCCAAGGGGATCCTTAACTAGGACATTATTAATTAATCCTGACTCATTACACAGGACCAGGTCCAAGGTTGCTTGCCCCCTTGTAGGATCAGTTACATACTGCTCAAGAAATCCATCCCTAATACACTCAATAAACTCTTCCTCAAGGCTGCCCTGCCCAATTTGATTTGTCCAGTTAATATGATAGTTAAAATCCCCCATAATTATAGCTGTTCCCTTATTACATGCCCCAACTATTTCCTGATTAATACTTCTTCCAGCAGAGTTGCAACTATTAGGAGGCCTATATACTACTCCCACTAGTGTTTTTTTCCCTTTATTATTCCTTATCTCCACCCAAACTGTTTCATTATCCTGATCCTTTGACCCAATATCATTTCTCTGTAATACAGTGATTCCTTACTTTATTAACATAGCTACCCCACCTCCTCTTCCTTCCTGTCTGTCCTTCCTGATTGTTAAATACCCTGGCATATTTAATTCCCAGTCGTTGTCACCCTGCAGCCATGTTTCTGTAATGGCCACAAGATCATACCCATACGTAGTTATTTGTACCGTCAATTCGTCTATTTTGTTACGAATGCTGCGTGCATTCAGATAAAGAACTTTTAAATATGTTTTGTGACAATTTATTCCTGCTTTTACCCCCTTTACTACTTTACCTTTATCTTTATATATTCTGTCCCTTCCTGACACGCTCTGGTTTTTAATTACCCCACTGCTACTTTGCTCTATTGCCTTCTCCGCTGACATTTTTATTTTTTGCTCTCTTGAAACCTCCCCCCCACTAATTAGTTTAAAGCCCTTTCTACAGCCCTAGTTATTCGATTCGCCAGGACTCTAGTCCCAGCACTGGCCAAGTGAAGTCCGTCCCAACGGAACAGCTCTCTCCTGTCCCAGTACTGGTGCCAGTGTCCCAGGTAGCAAAACCCATTTCTCCCACACCAGTCTTTGAGCCACGCATTTAACCCTCTGATTTTATTTACCCTAGCCAAATTTGCTCGTGGCTCAGGTAGTAATCCAGAGATTACTACCCTAGAGGTTCTGTTTTTTAATTTGGCCCCTAGCTGCTCATACTCCCTCAGCAGAACCTCATTCCTTGTCCTATCTATGTCATTGGTACCAACATAGACCACGACAACTGGATCCTCCCCCTCCCACTCCAAGTTTCTCTCCAGCCCAGAGGAGATGTCCTTAACCCTGGCACCGGGCAGGCAACATAGCCTTCGGGACTCTCGCTCTCGGCTGCAAAGAACCCTGTCTATCCCCTTAATGATACTATCCCCTACCACTACAACATTTCTTTTTACTCCCCCCACTTGAATGGCTCCCCGTACCACAGTGCTGTGGCCAGGTTGCTCATCCTCCCTGCAGTCCCTGCTCCCGTCCTCACAGGGAGTAAGAGCCTCGAACCTGTTGGATAAGAGCAAGGGCTGCGGCTCCTCCAACACTACCTCCTGGATCCCCGTACCTGCCTTACTCGTAGTCACACCCTCCTGTCCCTGATCATGGGCTACATCTGAATTAGTTAATCTAATTGGTGTGACTACCTCCTGGAACACAGAGTCCAGGTAACTCTCCCCCTCCCTGATGTGTCGCAGTGTTTGAAGCTCGGACTCTAGCTCATCAACACGGAGCCGGAGTTCCTCGAGCAGCCAACACTTACTGCAAATGTGATCACCGTGAACATCAATGGTGTCCTCCAGCTCCCACATATTGCAGCAGTAACACATCACCTGCTCTCCCATTCTATGTAATTAATTACATTTATTATTATTTACCCTTTAATTAATTTAAATTAAAACAATACACTTCTGTGACAGTTTGATCTGAGTCTCTTCACTCTCCGTCCTGTGACAATTTTTTTTTTCTTTCAGGCAGTGCGTTCCAGATCCTAACAACAATACAAAGGAATTCCCATCCGATTTCCCTGCTGCAACGAGAAGGCTGGTGGAAGCGTGTAAGAAGATCTTAACAATCCTCTGTGTGAACTCATTTCCTCTCCAGCTCTTTTACCAATTATTATAAATTTATGACCTCTGGTTACCAATCTACTTGATAGAGGAAACAGTTTCTCCCTACCTGCTCTATCAAAACCCCAGATAATTTTGAACACCTCTTAACCTTCTCTGCTCCAAGGAGAACAATCCCAGCTTCTCCAAACTCTCCACACAACAGAAGTCCCTCATTCCTGGTATCATCCTGGTAAACCTTCTCTGTCCTCTGTCCACGGTCTTGACATCCTTCCTAAAGTGCGGTGCCCAGGATTGTACACCGGACTCCAGCTGGGGCCGGACCAGAGATTTGTAAAGGTTTAGAAAAAAGATCCTTGGTTTTTGTATTGAATGCCCCTATTCCCAATACGCTTCCTGAAACCGCCTTATCAACTTGTCACTGCCACCTTCAAAGATTTGTGAATCTGCACCCCCAGGTCACTCTGCTCTTGCACCCCCCTCAAAATAGCACCATTGAGATTACACTGCCTCTCATGTTGTTTCTCTCAAAGTGCATCACTTCACACTGATCCGCATGAAACTGCATCTGCCGTGTCTCTGCCCATTGCACCAGTCTGTCTCTGTCCTCCTGAAGTCCGCTAGTATCCTGCTCACTATTTACTACATTGCCAAGTTTTGTATCATCCGTCTCATTCGGATTTGTACCCCCTATACCCGTCACTACAGCGCATACAGGAAGCTGAAAGTTTCGAGGATGGCCGTTTCAGGGGGGTGGTCACCCCGCAGCTGCAGAGAGTTCGGGGGGAGACGAGTGGATGGCCACCGGGCTGACCAGGAGGAACAGGCAGTGCAGTGCAGGGATCCTCTGGGAGCTGTCACTCATTGGTATTCAGCAATCGGTGTTGAACACCAGCGAAGGTGATGACTCCTTGGGGGAGTGAGGTCAGAAGACCTGATTTTATTGCATTCTACTCTTCTTCTTACACGCTTCCGCCAGGGGGGGAAATCAGACGGGGAATTCCTTTGTGTGGGTTCCAATGGCACTTCCAGATCTGGAGGAGGAAGCTCAGGGGACACGAGCTGTGGGTGTGATTGCTCCTCAGGCATTATACGGCTCCCATCCTTATCCACCGTTCCGCGCGCCAACTATCGAAACCCTGGATGGGATTCTGACCTCCTGGAGTTCAAAATTAGAGAAAACACTCGCTTTTTTTCCTGAAATCTATGCATTAATAATGCTGAGGGTTGCAGTTTAGTCATTTAGATCATTTGCCATCTTTTCCTTCCTCCTGTAATATTTATATAATTCATAAACATCTGTCTCAGCTGGTTTCAATTCTGTAAACTGAGGACACTGGGTGAGGCGGGGGTGGAAATCACATTGCAATCTGCCTTGGATTTTGGGAACTGTGCTCGATCTTGCCGATATAAAGATACCCATTCCCTTAAGCTCACCGTGAAGCTCAGGGGCAGTTTCTGCATTGTCTTGCAGAATGGCTGGAGAACCCGCGTACGACGATTTTGAGAGCTTCAATATCGACAATCAACAGAATCAGCAACGGGCTGAGCGGATTCCAGGTATATTCAAGTGAAGTGAAGGTCGGAATAGGTGTGCCAGAGTGGGCTTGTATTCCCTTGAGTACGTTGATGCATAAATAGTCAGGAGAGCTGCTAACCTGATTTTTGTTTTGCTGGTTTTGACTGAGGTGGGTGGGTGGGGGGGGGGCGGGGTGGAATGTTGGTCAGGACAACATCTTGCTGGTCAAGATCTTCTTCAATAATGTCTTCCTGAGCAATGTCCAAATAAAACTGACCCGGCTAGGGAGACCTGTTCCTTTCAGTTGGGTCCTTGCAGTTTTTGCTGAATCTCTTCGCAACCCACTGTTTGCTCCCGTACCTCAAGCTGTTAGTACAACAACAACTTGCATTTATACAGCGCCTTTAACGTAGTAAAGCGTCCCAAGGCGCTTCACAGGAGCAATTATCAGACAGAATTTGACACCGAGCCACATAATGAGATATTAGGACCAGTGACCAAAAGCTTGGTCAAAGAGGTAGGTTTTAAGGAGCGTCTTAAGAGAAGAGAGGTAGCGAGGCGGAGAGGTTCGGGGAGGGAATTCCAGAGCTTCATTGGCCGCAGAGCGTTTTGAGATGTCCTGAGGTTGTGAAAGGCGCTGGAGAAATACAAGGTTTATTTCACTTGTATTAAGATGTGTTCGTGGTGTTTGGTTTGGGCTTTTTCCAGGCTTATGGCTTTCAAGAATAAATGATAACAGTGAGCTCATTTGGCCACAATTCTGTGTGCCCATTATTTTGAAGATTTTAACACTAATAATATTTTAATATTTTAACACGATATAATATGATATTCTAACTAGTGCCTTGTTTGAAATATCTCAGCTCGCCGATTCAAGTCACTTGTCTGTGGAAAGGGGCTGATGCTCCTGATCTTCATCCTTCTAAGCGTCTTCCTTATTCTTCTGATCACTGGACTCGTTAAATGTAAGTAACTTTACACTTCATGTCCATGTTGGTTTTTTATAATTCATTCTCGGGATTTGGGCGTCGCTGGCGAGGCCGGCATTTATTGCCCGTCCCTAGTTGCCCTCGAGAAGGTGGTGGTGGTGGTGAGCCGCCTTCTTGAACCGCTGCAGTCCATGCGGTGAAGGGTGCTCCCTCACCGGATCCAGACTTGTTACAAGATTTGAATCTGTTGATCATCCTGACTATTATGAAGGCTCAATTTATTGGCACAATTTGAAGGGTTTGCTGCTAGTAATTCGGGTTTGGAGAATTTACTTTAAAATCTCGCGGCTGCACTGAATGAACTTAGCACCTAAATCAATGTCAACTTTTAAGCTTCAGAGACCAACGAGACGGTGGAGGAGTTTCAGTCGCAAGTCCAGATGCAAGTTTCTCACGCGCTGGTTAATGGTGAGTTAAATAAGTTAGAGTGGGAGATGGGGGGATGAATCTTGATTGCAACTCAGCAAACAGGAAGAGTGTACGAGACAGGTATAGAGAACACAGGTCAACAACAACAACTTGCATTTATACAGCGCCTTTAACAGAGTAAAACATCCCAAGGCGCTTCACAGGAGCGATTATCAAACAAACTTTAACACTGAGCCACATAAGGAAATATTAGGACAGATGAGTTAGGTTTTAAGGAGCATTTTAAAGGAGGAGAGAGGTGGAGAGGTTTAGGGAGGGAATTCCAGAGCTGAGGGCCCAGGTAGCTGAAGGCACGGCCGCCAATGGTTTAGTGATTAAAATCGGGGATGCTCAAGAGGCCAGAATTGGAGGAGCGCAGATATCTCGGGGGTTTGTGGGGCTGGAGGAGATTACAGAGATAGGGAGGGGCGAGGCCATGGAGGGATTTGAAAACAAGGATGAGAATTTTAAAATCGAGGCGTTGCTTAACCGGGAGCCAATGTAGGTCAGCGAGCACAGGGGGTGATGAGTGAACGGGACTTGGTGCGAGTTAGGACACGGGCAGCCGAGTTTTGGATGACCTCAAGTTTACGTAGGGTAGAATGTGGGAGGCCAGACAGGAGTGCGTTGGAATAGTCAAGTCTAGAGGTAACAAATTCTAACCTTGAAGTCTAAATTATTTCTCACATGTTAGTTTCAGAGAAATCTGAGCTGAAGGACCTCGAGCTCCGTATTCGGAATGATGTAGCGCAGATGGGCGCAACAGGTGAGTGGGGCATTGTTGAGTCAATTGAGCGTCAGCATCGGGAACGCTGAGCAGGAATCAGTCACTGGGGACTGGGGAGCAGATATCGCCAACCTCACTCGGTATATGTTCATCATATTCAATCACAACAAACTGATGAGGTGTTCCGCGATGCAATATTTCAATCTAAGATCCAACCATTGCACTTCCTGATCTTCAATCAGGAGCAACAATGAAGTTCCAGCTCTTATTCTTCTTCCAATACAAACAAGGGCTTGAATGAAATGACCTGAAGTGTGTTTGCACCTGTTCAGGGACTGATGTGTGCTATTGAGGAAATCATATACCCTGTTGAGCGACTTATATCTATCCATTGAGCGACTTATTTCCCCAGTTAAGAGGCTGATAAGGGGAAATATTTGCAGGGCTGTGGGGAAAGAGCAGGGGGGGAGTGGGGCTATTTGGAGAGCTCTTTCAAAGAGCCGGCACAGGCACGATGGGCCGAATGGCCTCCTCCAGTGTTGTGAGATTGTATAATATCCACCGGCTGAGGTGCTCGTAGCCTGCTGTTGAGGGGCTGACAGCCGTCTATTGGTGGATTGATAAGCCATCTGATGCCTAAACATCAGCAGCAAGAATTTCTGGTATAATACAGCGCAGGAAATCGGCTGGCTCGTTCCTCCTGTTCAGAGTGAGGATTCGAAGCAGCTCAGTTGCTGCACGGCTCACTGCGCTGTTCAACGCAGCTGTTCTGAGGCAGGCAGAGCCAGAAGCTCCCGCGTTTGAGGCCCATTTTGGGGCTGAGTTCGCTGATCTCAAGACAGGATAAGGCAGTTCAATCCACTGCGTCGTCACTGGGCCGGGAGAGGAGGAGGTGGGAAAGAAGAATCGGCTGGGGGATCCCACTCCCCGATTAGCCATCCCGTGTTTCCCCGACTGGCGAGTGCGTGGGCGCGGACGTCGGGCGAGGGCGGAATCGGAGCCTGGCTGTAATGCACCCCGTGCCCGAATAGCCTGCCGGCACTCACTGTTTCAGCTCACCTGGGGAAGCCTGCTCTCCTGACACCCGTGGAACCCCACTGGAGTCAACGCCTTCAAGAGAGGAGGAGGAGAAATGTGTGGCGCTCAGAAAAGAATTCTGTCCAATGTGACTTTTTGTTAAATTAGCAGTGAGGGGGAGGGGGGTTTAATAATCGTGACCCTCCTCATTCCGCTTGCACACATCAGCCTCCAATCTGATTGAAGTGAATTCTTGTTGAGTGCGGGTCAGAACCAAACGCCTGCAGGTGGCAGCAGCGTTCAACCCTGCTCCTTCCTGCAGTTGTGTTATGAGGATTGAACTGTATAAAACACTAGTTAGGCCTCAGCTAGAATACTGCGTGCAGTTCTGGTCACCACATTACAGGAAGGATGTGATTGCACTAGAGAGGGTGCAGAGGAGATTTATGAGGACGTTGCCTGGGCTGGAGAAGTTTAGCTATGAGGAAAGATTGGATAGGCTGGGGTTGTTTTCTTTGGAACAGAGGAGGCTGAGGGGAGACCTTATTGAGGTGTATAAAATTATGAGGGGCCGAGATAGAGTGGATAGGAAGCACCTATTTCCCTTAGCAGAGAGGTCAATAACCAGGGGGCACAGATTGAAAGTAATTGGTAGAAGGATTAGAGGGGAGTTGAGGGGAAATTTCTTTCACCCAGAGGGTGGTGGGGGTCTGGAACTCACTGCCTGAAAGGGTGGTAGAGGCAGAAACCCTCATCACATTTAAAAAGTACTTGGATATGCACTTGAAGTGTCGTAACCTGCAGGGCTACAGACCAAGAGCTGGAAAGTGGGATTAGGCTGGATAGCTCTTTGTCGGCCGGCACGGACACGATGGGCTGAATGGCCTCCTTCTGTGCCGTAAATTTCTCTGATTCTATGATTGACACGGCCTCTGCTGAAAGGATTAGTGTCACGAGAGAGAGAGGGAGAGAGACCATTGAAGGTTCTTAAACATCATCATTTCTGCAATCACTGTCTTTCCAGGTCCCCACAGCACTGCAGACGATCTGAGTTTGAATGTACAAGCGTGTGTACCTCATGGACAGGAATGCAAGAGTATGCAGATCAGCCATGATCTCATTGAATGGCGGGAGAGGCTCGAATGGGCTGAATGGCCTGCTCCTGTTCCTCTGTCACTATGCTGTAGGGTTGAGGCCCCCTCCGGGACCTCATAGAGCGCTGCAGCACAGAAGGAGGCCATTCGGCCCCCCGCGCCTGTGCCGGCTGATCTAGATTGGGGGGGCTCCAGCCCCGGCACCGAGGCCGTGCTGCCTTGTCAGAGGTGGCGCCCTTCAGACCAGACGCTAAATCTGCCCGTTCTGGTGATGCGACGGTCGCCAACTCTGGTTGGCCGGATTCCCCGGAGGGGTCATCACGTGACCTCCTGCCTCCAATTGCTCCGCCCCCCCACACGCCCGCCATTGGTCGCCCGGCACGTCCAACCTCGCGGCTC